>JAYJML010000172.1:0-78423 GCA_035610835.1 Ophiura sarsii
ACTTTCGTGAATCCATGCTGATTAGTTGTTAATAGGTCATGTTTCTTAAGGTAGTTGATCAAGTCGTCTTTTGATATCGATTTAAGTCCTTTACATGTACATGAAATACCAAGGTCAGACTGACCGGCCTGTAGTTTTCAGCCTTCATTCTTGATCCTTTTTTGAAGATGGGTGTCACTCTGGCATTTTTCCTGTCTTCGGGTAACTTTCCTTCTTTCGATGAGTTCTGGAAGCTGAGGTAAAGTGGTACTGAAAGCTCATTGGCGCATTCTCTAAGTACATTTGGATGCACTCCATCCATGCCTGTAGATTTATCAAGTTCAGATCCTGTAGTTATTTGCTACGTCTTCTGTTGTAAATTTGAATTCCTCAATGTGGTGGTCTTCATTATTGGCGTTTCACCAGCTTCGTCCTTTGTGAAAACAGACTTGAAGAAATTACTACGGATGTCTACGGCTTATTTATCTATGTCTGTCCGGTTTCCATCCTCGTTTTCTAGTTGGAGATTCCTGATTTCACCTGTTTGTTTCTCATATATGTGTAGAGTAGTTTGGCGTTGGTTTAAAGTCCTTCATAAGCTTCTTCTCAAAGTCTGATTGGGCTTTCCTTAATGTATTTGATTTTGTTTATTAATGTTCTTTGTAGTCAATGTAGGCTTTGTATCGTTTGATGTTTCTGTATTTCATATACAGGTCTAACTTTCAGGTGTAAAGTGTAACTTTCTCTTACTGTTTTTCCGGACTTTGGATTTCATCCATTGTGGTGTCTTCCTCGCTCGACTCTTTCTCTCTATATTCGGTATGAATTTGTCGGTGCAGACAAGCTACACAGAGTGATAGTTTTCTTTTATAAACAGGACCGTCGCGTCGCTACTGTAGACCTTTCTGCCAGGTTGATGTGGGTGGGTAGGGGACCTTTCTGCCAGGTTGATGTGGGGAGGGTGGGACCTTTCTGCCAGGTTGATGTGGGGGTGTCAATCTAACACTTTTTGAAGTTAATGCGCATGTCTAGTAAACAGGAGATCTCCGATTCAAATCAGACCGTCGTCATTTGTTGACAGGTTTATTCCATATTGTTTGATATTTTAAAAGGAAACATTCTAACAGAGTGCCAGAAATAATGGAGGCCTAAGATTTGAAGACAATGTAAGCCTTCAAGGCGAAATAACAAACTAATTGCAGACAAATCAATGTCTAAAATTTCAAATATTACTGATTGACGGTCTTTTCTTGCGCTCAGGTCTCAGTTTTATCAATTGGTATCAATTGCTATTTTTTGTTTTTGCTGGGTCTTTTCAGACCCAGGCTCATGTGTACACGTCCACACGGGTATTCTTGATCAAAAATTTGACAGCTATTACTTGCTGACGAATGCAATGGCCTCAACATATGGGTACAAACAGGCTACGTATGAATTTTGCGCTGTTTGCGGTTAAATGAGGGATGAATGGATCAGTCAGTCTCCGGGTCAACGCACTGTGGTCAACGCTAGGCTGGCTCGCTGCTTTATTTTCTTGTCCACGCTGGCGACCGATTTCACTGTGACCTGACACGTCTCGCGGAAAGACTCTTTTTGAAATTGTGATTTGGGATGATAAATCACGCTTAATTATTTTTTTAAAAAACCCTGTTTTTTAGTAGAGGGTTGAAAACACAAAAAATTATTCAGAAATGCGAAATTTGGTGTCCAAATTCTGCTCCTCAAAAAGATAAAATACGCCTTTGAACAAAATTCTCTATCTCAAGTTCTAGAAATCGCACATGTTCGGGAATCAGTTCATTTTTCAAGCTTTATTTTTCATCTTAAAAACATTCCGTGTACGTTACCCTCTATTTTTATTACGAAAGATATGTCCACCAAAGGTATGTGAATACTGCGATTTGCACTCTGCTCACAATCCGATCGCCATGTTATTGCCTGGACTCGGGCGACCCGTTGACCGCGTGTGAATGGCTTGTTGATTCATCGGACGCTCATTGGCTATAAACCCAAGGTTGAATATGAATATTTATATTCTGGAACCCATCGCAGTTCTGGAATTGCGGGCTATTTCATGATTTTATAAATATTATGAGCATTTATTGGGAATTTGTTCTTGGAATGCCAACATTCACTGGAAAACAAAATGTACTCGTTTTGGTCATAAGTACTCGTTTTAAAGACCCCAGTTCTATGGGGAATTAGCCTTTGTTCCTTCTTTGTAATGGTCATTTACTACCATTGAATCCTCTTTAGCGGTGTCCCAATCGGTTGCATTATGTTGGATATTAAAATCAAACTATACCCGGCTATACCAACCCAACTTTGTGTGCGGCAACGAGCACTAACAAGGGATAATAGGGCGGTGTTGCCAGACAGTGCTTTGTTATGGTCAGAAGTCACAAACTGGTCCAAACAAATGTTTCACTTCTAATAATGTTGAGAAATGCACCAATTCTGATTAAACGGGACAAAACTTAAGTTTTACATACTTAGTGACCCACAAACTATATATTGCTGGAAAGCTTATGATTCAAGGTTTTTCATTTTTGCAAAAAATAATCAAATTATACAGGGTGTGTAAAATTTGTATAGGGTGGAACATAAAAAAGTTGATCGTTTTTGCTCCTCACAAAATATTTTGATAGTTTGTACAATTAGCTGAAGATAGTCACCAAAATCAGAACAACCGCAGAAGGTGCTACCAAATTTGCTAAGAATCACTTGCCCAAAATGTACACAGGAAAAGTACAGGGTGTCTAAAATTATGATGAAATAATGCATAAAATGAAGGTTTGCATATAATATTCTATGAAATTAAGTTAGCATGGACTATTTAATTTAAAAGAAAATGGTTATCAAAATGAACTACATGAATATCGTTAAATTTCCTTTTATTTTAAATACAGGATGGTCCAAAATAGGTCTAAATAGCAAATTTTTCATAAATCTACACTAAAAAAAAAAGAGTGTTACAAAAAAAGAGTGTTACATCTACCTCTGACATGCGTATGTAACTTGGTGATCATATATAACTTGGTGATCACAAGTTATTATTGAAATGCAATATAACCTATGTCTATAATAAATGACGGTCAAAATGTCATATATTTGTATGCGGCATTTGAGTTAACATACCGAACATGTCTTCCAATCAATAAAAGGCACGATACCGTTAAATATTTTGGGGGCATTACAATTAGAGAATAAAGGTATTGTTTTTAGACCGTACCCGTGTTATATTGTCTGACATAAATGCGGACGATAGTATTATTTTAAGTAGAACAACGACGCCGCAGGCGGGGTTGTTCTACGCAAAAAATAATACTATCGAACGATACAATACCTTTATTCTCATTCTTAAACAATCATACTTTAGACATTTATCAAAGAAATAAGTACATTTTATTGTCCACATTTGACAACTTTTACCCCTGCTAGGATCGAATAACCCACAAACATTCCATCCAATCACATGCGATGAGTAAACCATGCGTAAGCGTCACGGCGCCGGCATAAACGCAGGAAAAGCGCTAAAGACGCACTGCAGAAGTGCGCGTTATGGAGCAAACCACGCATTGTGAAGGTCGGGCGCACTATTAAAACGTAGGCCCCACCTCCCCGTGTTAAGTTGTCTCATCTAGATGTCGCCGATTTCTCTGAGAACCAATGAGATTGCTTAAGAGACCTTGTGTGTAAAAATCAAAGAAGTGGTGGCAGACTTTAAAATATCAATTTCCTTTATACTTTGCACATGTTTAGACCTTTGGTCAACATGTATATATTTGGTGAAAAAATTACCAATATACCTTTGGTTGCCATGGCAACGGCCAATATATGAAATTACCCAATTTTCACTATTTTACCCATTTCACAACTTTAAAAAAGCGTAAGTATTAGGTCATATTTCTGTATGAAGAACATGCATTACAGTCCCCTTCTTTTATACAGTGAAGTAGCCATCCTTGTCCTTTCCAAAAATGATGTCAACATTAACTTTCAATTGTTTAATGTGGGTTAAACCATTTTGTAGAATAGGGGTGTTTTGATTAATTTTAATTATGCAAAAAGTGAAGGTTGTAAAAATGACATAACCCCTAAAGTGGTGCTTTTTTAAAATTAGCCTGTTCAGGGTCAATAAACAGGATGTTGGTCTACATGTTTCAAGAAAAAAAAGTTTCGGTAATTGTTGTACCGGAGAGCAGTGTTGCCAGGAACTTTGCACTTTTTCGGTTTATTGACATTTAATTCATTGTGAAAAATAGGGATTTTCAGGATTTACTTTCATAGAAAATTCTGATGAGGATTGATATGCATTCAAATGATATTTGTATCAATTCAGCATTAAGTTGGACATGATTTGATAGTATTTAAACAACAGCGTTGCCAGATTAAACGCCCTCAATGAAGCTGTTGCTCATAACCATTAGTAGGGTCATATTCAGTGATCCAGGGAAAGCAAAGGTAGGTTAAGGGTGGGTTTTGATACTATAGGGTATTTAGAAACAAAATTAGCTCCTATTCCCCTCGCAAAAGTTTGGGCGACTGCAGACAGCTGGGATACAGCAATATCCAAAATGGCCGCCAGAGGCCATTTTGAAATGTAGAAAATGTTATGACTTCTAGACATAAACCTGGAGACATGATTGATATAATGATATGTGTATGTTAATTATGCCTATGAATCTATTTCGGTGGATAATTTATAATTTTTATAATTCAGCATGAAATCCAAGATGGCTGCTGGCAGCCATCTTGAAATTTATGAAATCCTATAATTTCTGTGTCTTTTTTGACTAACTTTATGCCCTGGAATCCAAAACAGTGATTATTGTATTATTATGGTATGCCTTCAACATTATAATTCCAAGAAGACTGACACTTGTATATATCTAAATTTTCATATGAGTGCACACCACCAAATCATATTTTGCGTTCTGGCAAAATCCGGCAGTGTTTGAAATCAAGAAAGACCCCACCATAAGTCTAAATTTAACATCCTAGAAAAGGTAAAAATTGCTGTAAATGTACCTTAATGTTTCATAATTTGGCATTTGTAGGTTATTTCTTCCATATTAGGCCCGAAATCTCTAGCTTTTTCATGAATGTTATTATTTTACATGATGTCACTGTTTCCACCAATTTAGAGCAAAACAAATCCCGGATCTTAGAATATAGGCAGCCTATCGTACCTAAGATAGATATCATTGGCCCGTAGCGGGGGAAAATGCCAGTTAACCCCCACAAAAGGGATTGTTTTTAAGCAGAAGACATCTTGATCTTCAACAAAAACAATGATTTGAATGAACCCGTTAGCTCTTTAAGGTGAGACAAATTAACACGAACTTGACCTCTAAACCACACAAAGCAATAGGGTACTTATTTGGTGGTGTGGGACCATATCGGCCGAACCATTCAACCTAGAAACACAATAGATGTTGCTCTTGAATAATTTAATGTTCATGAAATCTGTCTAGGATTCCCTGTAAGAGTTAATTATTCTCACCATGGATATCAAAGAAAGCCACCAACAACCATTTTAGAACATTTATGGTGCATTTCTTTTGAGCCAAACTAACTTAGTGATGATGAAAGGGTATCATAATGGACTATGAGAAATCCATTACAGAGGCAAACGGGTGTCAATCATTTTGAGATCATGTTTAGTATAAATGCATCCATGGGTGGATTCAAGTTACAGAAGTCAGCTGTTGCTAGCAAACTTGAATTGTCTTGGCAAGTTTAAAATGTAGCAAGGCAAAACAGAAAGAAAAATCATGTGTGTTAAATGAAGATAGCAGACCCCGAATTCGCCCCTCTTCTGATGCTACCAGGATGTTTGTGCCTCTATTGAAACATCAAGCTGGTGATAATTCCGTTCATGTCTTTTCACTAGATCGTAATTTGGCAAATCTGTATCTATATTGACTTTTGCGCTTCAATTGTGTTTTGCCTTTTACTCATTTATATAGTTTGTTAATTTGTTATGGTATTTTATGGTTGTAAAGGTTGTGCGTTTTCTTAATTTTTAATTTTTAATTTATTGATTTTATCTTTGTGCGGCGCATTGAGTTTCCTTGCGGTTTGAAATGCGTCCTTTAAATGCCTGTTTATTATTATCATTATGATGTGGCCCCGACTTTGGAATCAGCTCCCGGTCAGCATCAGAGAGGCCTCCGTCTGTATCTTCAAACGCCGGTTAAAAACGAATTTGTTTCCCAAGTACTGATTTCTTATCTTTGCATGACTTGTGTATATTATTTTCTTTGCATTTTTCTTGTATATAATGTTGTTTGATATTGTTAAGCGCTGTATTGTGTTCTTTGTAGAGCGCTTTTTAAATGCTTGTTATTATACTATTATTAAAACATAGTAGCTATTTTAAGTATTCTACCACACACTTTCTTATAAAGAAGATGGGTGGATGCAAACTGTAATTGGTCAGTATGGATTGGCTTTCAATATACCAACACTGACAGAATGCGATCCTTATTCAGTATCACAAGACAATTCAACGAGGGAATGTACTTTGGGATCATTAATGAGGATCACTACGTGAACCAGTAGAAGATCACCACATTTTTTATGCAACGTTGGTTTAATTTGGCACAAACACCAATGTTCTGGATGGTTGAAACACTATATTCTTAACCCTAACAGTCCTAAATACTACGAATTATTACGCAAAATCCTCTCCCCAAGCGCATGCTTTTACAGTGATTTTGGATGACGTCATCGATCAAGCTAAAATGTAGGCACCAAATTGCTACCCGGGCAAGCTCTTGTGTGTTAGCTCAGTTAGGAGCGCGCGTGGGGCGTGCAGAAGGTCCGCGGATCGAATCAGGGTCGGACCGCGGTGGTTTGTTTGTTCAAAATCCCTCAATGTTTCCCCTCCTCCTGATCCACACCAAAATATCTCCGTCGGGGTAAGGGTTAAAGACCAAAAACGAAACTAGAGTGATGCATTGTATTGCAAGTTTTTTGCAAGTTTTTTATCGTTAAAAACTAAAATTTGTTAAGTAAAATTTGTTAATTAAAGCAGCTACCGTGTTTTATCATACTTTTTATTTGTCCTTATAACATTTGCAACAATTATTCGTGGTCAACAACAGTACAGGATTTTGTAACTGAAATCCACCCATGCTTTTGGGGCTTTTATACTGAAAATGATTGAAAAACTTGCCTCTGGAATGTATTCAGCATTGTGGAATTATTGAAGAAATGCCCCTTTATCATATTTAAGAACATCATAATATTTCTAAAATAGTCGTCAAGTAGCCATCTTGAATCTTTCATAATGAGTACAATTAACCCATACATGTCATTAAATACTAGTAGGTTTTAGAATAATTTCATATAAATAAGATGAGAGCAACATCTACATTATGTTTCTAGGTTATATTTCATGCTGGAAACAACTTCAGAATGATAAAATAACTACTGTATATAGGATTCCAAGGCATAACGTTAGTCAAAACAGACACCGAAATAACGTGTCCTGGTTAAGGTGTTCAAATGTTATGTGATTTTATCACTTCCAAGATGGCCGCTGGCAGCCATATTGTATTTTATGCTGAATACAGCCTCCAAATCATAAAATAACCACCGTATTAGATTCCTAGTCATAAAATTAGTCAAAAGAGATACCTCAATCTTGTCTCTGGGTTAATGTGTCCAGAAGTTATGTGATTTTCTAAATTCCAAGATGGCTTCTGGGGGCCATTTTGGATATTGCTACAAAACATATGCTGCAGAACAGTCTTAAGAATGGGTCATTGCTTGAGAATAAGTGTTTAAAGGTACTTTGTGATGCTTGGTTTCCTGTTAAAACATTCGTAGGGGCTCATTTCCCCCCAAAAATACTGTTATTTTATGGGAAAATGTCAAACTTTCAGGCAACACTGTTCGCCTCTGTCAAAATTACCGAAACTTTTTTTGGTTTATTTAGGTAAAGTACTACCTAGTCTAGCCACATTGATAATAGAAATTTTTAAAAAGCACCACTTTGGGGTTTACAGCTCGTTGAACATTGCTATATTTCAGGAAATAAATATTTACAAAAAACACCCCTATTTCAAACAATGGTATAACCCAAGTAGGCCATGATGGTTGTTTGAGAACTGCATTTCTAGAAAGCTAATGTGTTGCAAATCATGTGGTGTGACTGTCAAGTTCTACCTCTACTTTCCCTACATATGGTGAATCTTAAAAGTTTGAAATATTTTAGCCTTATAAAAGTGCTGAAATAGGCCAAAACGTGTCATTTTGATATTTTGGCCGTTGCTATGGTAACGAACGTCCAGCGGTGACCTAATTTGGATTTTTATAGACTTTGACCAATGCTGCACCCTTACATTAAAAAAACAAAAAAAAACAAATTTGAAGTCTGCCAACGTTTTTTGATTTTCTTTGATTGGTACGCAAAGTTTAAAAACTTTCTTAGCTGTTTAAGAATCACGATTAGCGTTCATCCAAGCATTCACAGTCCACTTTGTATTTTCTTTGTATTAGCAGGAATTCTATTGGCAAGTTATCTGTGATAGTAACACACATCTTAAATTTGTCATTTTTACCGGCACTTAATATCCATACGTTTGTGTTGTTAACATTACTCGAATAAATTATGTTAGTCTTATTTTGTCAATTTTGAGTCAATGGTATTTATGTTTTTTGAGTAATATTAAAAGAATTATTGAATTGAATATTTACAAATAATAATTTTTGAGTCACAATTACTTGACGCAATGATCAATTTTTTTGAGTGTATGAACAATTCTGTGAAGAAACACTTCTGGCTTTTTTAGTTAAATGTTTTACTACCCAGGGTAGAAAAGGACCGAAGAGTCACACAAATGAAATAGAGAGACTGCGATTTGGCCATTGTTTAATCAATAAAATGAATAAAACTGTGAATTTTTTACATTAAAACACTCCCTGAATTGAACATCATATTCTAGTAGAGAATGTCTAGATAACAATTCAATATTATTATTCATAGTAGCAGGCACATGTTATTAACACATATGAGAAGTTTGAAAACTTTCCTATGTATACTTTTAAAATGGCATCAATTTCAAAAGTTCTAGTTTTCCGCTATTTTGTGTAGAAACCTATGGGCGCCACATCCACCGGCCCCACCCTTGACTCACTCGACGTTTAGATTGATAACTTCACTGTTGCTAAACATGTGGCTTTAATCCTTTTTTTATTCGGTAGCTGGATAAATTGTCTTTAATATGATACCAAAAATTTTATGTGTTTTTTTGAAAACTTCTATTTAAAATAGAGACACGTATCACGATTTTAAGGATTTTTTTAAACGGCCCCACCTCATTTGATATACCTATTAGTGACCTGTGACCTTATCTATTTCACACAATAGGTGTCATGACAAGTCGATCGTGGGTGCTAGAAATGGTAGCGATAAGCTGGTCGAAGTGGCGCGACTTCAAAGTCATGTTTATGTGTATGCCAAAATAAATATATTATACCGTTATAATCAATAATGGTTCAACTTTATACTTAAATAGTTGTACCCACCCTTGTCGGCTTCGTTTGAATCTTAATTTATAATTGTAATCGCTGCAATTGGATCCGCGGCAGTAGTAATGTTCACAAAATGAGTTGGTATTTCCTGGTATAATTAATACTTTTGCAAGTCAGAATCATTTCATTCCGATGTCACTCAGTGATTGAAATGAATAAACTGTACGCGCAAATGAACTGAGGCTAGATAATATCCCAATACAATTAAAATCACCCCAAGGCCAGCTGCAAAATGGTGATTACTGAGTAAAATCATAAATACTGGAAATGGTAAAATAGTCCATGTTTTGTATGCGCCCACAGGCGGGCCCACATGCCCCGCCCCCGGGGTAGCAATTTCGACCGGACTTCGCCAGAACACATAACTTACCAGGAGGGATTATAATTGATCAACATTCATTCATACCCCGACTTCCTCGAGTCATACACATCTATATCATGTCCTATTTTCATCCAAAAGTATTCCTCTCGGTACTTCCACGCTCTCCTCTAGTCATGACAAAAATGATGCAATGTTTCAACAACAACAAAAACTTTAAAATGCCCCGGCGCTAAAGCAATTCAGACCGCAATATTTTCTTAAAATTCCATCTGAACGTGTATGGGAAATTCCCCGATCCCAGGCCCATTCACCTGTCCCTGGCAAGACATTTTGTTATGCCTACGTGTTCTACAAGTAGCAATAATTGGACCGATCGCGATTTAATGTATGTTGCATGCAAATTAGCACCGCGCATGTATTTATGGTCAATACCCCCTTTTATTTCTCCACGTAGAACTGTGATATTCAACTGGGAATAAAATGTACACCGGAGGGACGATTACTAGTAGTTGAGGTAACAGCAACGAAATAACATCGTTGCGATCTCGAGTTGCATGCAAATTAGTACCGCGCATGTATTTATGGTCATTACTCCCTTTTATTTCTCCACGGGAACTGTGATATGCAACTGGGAATAAAATGTACACCGGAGGGAAGATTTAGTTGGGGTAACAGCAAAAAATCACATCGTTGAGATCTCAACATGTACTTGTATCATATTACCATGCTGTCTCGTGTTTTCAAATTTTTTGAAGTGGTTTGTTTAGGCCAAACAAAAAAATATGTTTGTTTCAAAGCTTGCGCGCACATTGGTTTTGAAATGACAAAAATACCGCGTCTGAAATGCAGGAAATCGTAAAATCATTTTTTTTCCCCTACACAGTTTTCGCCGAAACGCCGAAGCGTTGAGGCACATTCGAGGCCACAAACTCTCAGTCTGCAACAGAAACTAAGAGGGTATAAATAGTCGTAGAAAACCTGAAAGTATCAGACTGTGTTATAGTCTACTCATCCCCACTCGGTCTGCGTCATAAATACGATCAATGATTGGCTTGAGTAATAAGGTAACGAGATTTACGTCCAATTGAACAATTCGTAATATCAGTGTTTGTATGAGTTCACGACGAGTCGACGTCTTCCGTTATTAAGTGATAAATGATTGGTACAAAATGTACGAAAAATGATTGGCTTGAATACGCAAATAAACTGAGATAAACGATATTCATCCAATCGAAAACATTGTTATTTCAGTATGTTCATGATGTTAGAGCTCCTAACGTGGTAAACGATCAATGATTGGATGTCAGTATCCTTGGCAACAATCTGCCAAGGACATGCATTCATGCATATGCACTGAGTGGATGGAGTCAGTATGGAGCTTGAGTGCAACCAAACACCAATCCTGAATTAACATGCGCGATAACGAAGCGTAAACAAGTTTTACTTTGGGTGACTCATTGTGCAGGCCTATGTAGATGCATGTGTTGTCTGAATGATTGTTCACCCACTCGATTTTCAACTGGATAGATTGTGGCTATAATTTGCGACCCCGTTTGCGACCTATATAGGCCTTTATTCTATTGTTGTCAATTTTACTTGCTGATGTATAAAGTGGACTTAATTGTGAGTGATCGAGAACGTTCGTGTACAGAGAGTTTGTCAGTCTCCAAACATGCCAAACAAGACTCGAGACGAGGCGACTTTTAATAAGTAATTGATAATCTTTTGACTTGACTATTGACTGCGCATTTCAGTTTACAACTATATCATGTTCTTTGTTTATTCTGGAAAACATTATTGTTGATATAATCAAAGTAAAGTACCAAATGTAATGATAATTCAAAGTCATTTTGGAGGGAAATTCTAAAAGAAGTTTTTAAAAGAATTAAAACAAATTGGAATCCTCAATATTTGAAGTGAACAGGAAACTAAGAATTGATTTTGAACTTGGTCCTTATCGTAATCCTATGGCGTTTCGGCCAGTTTTTTTAGAAGACCTTGTTTTTCGAGTTTTTATTAAAAATATCGGCAGATTTTCCTTTTCTCAAACTTTTACATGACTCAGTTCTTCGAAAAACGCTGCAAAATTTGTTCTTTACACAACTACACACAATATTCATTTCAACTAGGAAAAACAATATCAGAAAGAGTCAACGGTTACAAATCAAATAGTAAGAGTACAATTTGACAAACAAATAACATAAACGTCCGAAAAATAAACTAAACAACAATTTAAATATAAACACAACCTCCTCGAATTGGTCCTTACCGCCCCACCCCCACCCCCCCCCCCCCCCCCCCCCCCCCCCCCCCCCCACACACACACATCTTAAATTTTCAAAATAAAATAATATTAATAACTAAACAGGCTTTTTAGCCCGGTAGTTTTTGAGCTGTTCTTCCGGTTAAAGCCTTCATGGGGCCGGGGGGGGGGGGGGGGTAAAATTGCCAGATATAAAGTTTAAAATAGTTCAACTAAATGTGATTTGTTTCTACTTTGGCAGTATCAAAATACGTTTCACGCCAGAGAGCCGGGGATCGGAGGTGGGGAGTGGTGACACCATCAATATTCTAAGGGGTGTTTATTTGTTTGCTTTGCTTATTGGTGCGAAAAACGAACCCATGTTTAGGATTTTCCGTACTATAATATTTTGCATGTTTAGGATAACAAATGGAGCCAAAGCAGGTGACACTATTTGAAACCAATACTCCCTGGTGTTGAAGAATATTCCAAAAGAGTTTGTGTTTTCGGACTATATTTATTATTTATATCAGAAATGTAAATCTGCAAGAAAATCTACTTTCTAAAAAAAAAACCTTAAAAAAAGGCGCCCTCTGGAAAAGATCGAATGGCGACCAAAAGGAGGAAATCCCTTTTTCAGTAGGAGCGCCCACTCAACACATATGTAAATTGTATTGCTACTGTGACCTACATGTACATAGGGTGTAGGACACGAGGTATTGAGGTAAGCATTCGATTTTGTTTCATAAAATAATATTTTAGAATCATAGCCTAAACTGGTGTACTAGTATTAAGAAATTACCAAATAGGTTCATAAGGATGGTTGAGTAGAATATTTATGAAAGGTTCATTGTACTGATCCAATAACATGTACTCACGTGTACGTTTCGGATACGTCTGTATCCTTTGTCAACACTTGTGGTAGTGACGATCTTGACGACTCTTGGAGTTGCCAGTTGATTTATCATCAGGGGATTTTTTTTGTTGATAAAAGATCATCGAAAACGTGCGTGAGAAAGTACTGCCCCTCGTCTCGATTCATTGCCGCCAACATATTCATGGAACATTTGGAGCAACACACCATCGCCACAGCCCCCATAGAGAGTAAACCCAAGTTATGGCTCAGGTATGTGGATGACATTCTGGAAGTTGTCAAAGAAGACTGTATCGACCAACTCACAGAGCACATCAATCAAGTCGACAAATCTGAGTCTATCAAGTTCACATACGAACAAGAGGTGGAAGGTAAAATTCCGATTCTGGACACACTCATTATGAGAAAGGACGATGGGACAGTCAAGTTATTGGTGTACAGAAAGCCGACACACACGGATCAATACCTGAACTACAACTCCCACCACCCTCTTCACCAAAAACTTGAGTAATTAGACCTCTTTACGACAGAAAAGGTCATAACAGAAGAAGCGGACAAGAAAGAGGTGGAGAAAAAGGTACAAGACGCTCTCCAGCTATGTGGCTATCCATCTTGGTCTTTCGACAAAAGTTAAAAAACAAATGGCTACACCCAAAGCTACGAAAAAGACTACCAACAAGACAGATGATTACATGTAGGAGCTGCGGATTTGTTGTCCTGCCTTATGTCAAAGGTGTTTCCGAACGTGTTGCTAGAACAATGAAATACTACAATATCTCCACAGCCATGAAACCACACTGCACAATTCGCAATCAGCTGGTCCATCCCAAAGACAAACGCGACCCGCACAATACACCTAGCACATAAAGTCCCTGCTCAGGTGCTTTGAGGTTGACTAATTCAAAATATATAATCGGTACCAAAAATCTGAGATATACATTAAATGAGCAAATTTCTTCTCCGCAGTTTGATACCTCATTCAACAAAATCGAATGGATACTTTTAAAGTTATGTCGATTTCAATGACCGCGGATGCAACAGAAAAGTGGCACTAGGTATAGGAATCATTGATTTGTGTGTGATAACTGTGTGCTATCTGAACGTGACAGATGAATGGGTCTTTAGTGATAACCGCAATGTGCGGGACAAAGGGTGTATCTGACTGTGAAGAATACAAGTCTTAGCTGATAAGCTGTGAGTTTTTCAGTGCGTAAATCCATAGACGGGTAAAACATTGATTTTTACCGTCTATGGTAAATCACACACAAATCAATGATTTCCTATACCTAATGCCACTTTTCTGTTGCATCCGCGGTCATTGAAATCGACATAACTTTAAAAGTATCCATTCGATTTTGTTGAATGAGGTATCAAACTGCGGAGAAGAAATCCGCTCATTTAATGTATATCTCAGATTTTTGGTACCGATTATATATTTTGAATTAGTCAACCTCAAAGGACCTGAGCAGGGACTTTATGTGCTAGGTGTATATCGGATGCTATTTACGACATTCCATGCAAGAATTGTGACAAAAGCTACATCGGCGAAACAGGGGAACAGTTTGGCACGCGACTCGGTGAACACAAGAAAGAGGCAGAGAAAGCTAACAGCACAACAGTCACCAGAGCAGGGAGAAAGGCATCACTCACCACAGTCAACAAGTCGGCCATCACAGACCATGTTGTGGACTTAAACCATGTCATCGGGTGGGATGAGGCGAAGGTAGACATTGTCAGAGTTAAAGTTGATTGGGTGCTGTACACAATAATTGTTGACTAACTCAAAATAAAGTAGCCCAATTAGATTTTACAATTCAATTAAATTCAATTCAAATTTATTTCCATAAAAACAACACTACATCAAAAATGTAAAACTTAAAAACAACAAAAGCGTATGGAGGAGTAGGCTGAAAAGCCAATAAGGCCTGTAAATAGCCTACCCCTTTAATACAATACAATACAGTACATGTTACATATTTAATACATGAATAAAACAAAATCTGACAGCGACTTAAACAAGACAAGACAAACAAGAACGAGCTCAAAAAGCGAATTATTCATATTTTTGGATGATGTTTTTCTTAAGTTGGTTTCGAAAATGGTTCACAGATGTTGATTCTTTTATTAATTTTGAAAGTGAATTCCAAAGAATGGGACCACGCGTTCGAATAGCATGGTCAGAAAATGATTTCTTATTGTTTGTCAAATTAGAATCATTAACGTGTCTTGTTGGATAGTCGTGAACATCAGAGCGTTTTTTGAAGTAATTTTTAAAAGACGTGGGGAGTTCATTTATTGAAAATTTGTACATAAAGACCCCAAGTTCAAGTGTGTGCATATCAGTTACAGTGAGAAAATTATTTTTGGCAAATAAAGGTCCGATATGACTTCGGTAATGACTCTTAGAAACAGTTCTTACTGCCCATTTTTGTAATTTAATTAATTTGTCTAAATACGATTTACACGTGTTTCCCCATATGAGTATTCCATAGCTAAGGTAGGGTAAGTATCAGTATCATTCTTAATTGCTGTTACTTGCATTACAATGTACAATTTATTGTGCTTTGTGAGTCATTTCTTGCGTAATCTTGCGTTATAGCAGAGAGATGTTTACACCTCCCTTTATAGTGTACAATTTATTGTGCTTTGTGAGTCATTTCTAGTGTAATCTTGCGTTATAGTGTACAATTTATTGTGCTTTGTGAGTCATTTCTAGTGTAATCTTGCGTTACAGTGTACAATTTCTTGTGCTTTGTGAGTCATTTCTAGTGTAATCTTGCGTTATATTCATCTCAGGTTACAGTGAACAATTTCTTGTGCTTTGTTAGTCATTTCTAGCGTACGTTACAGTGTACAATTTCTGGTGAATTTCTTGTGCTTTGTCAGTCATTTCTAGTGTAATCTTGCGTTATATTCGTCTCAGGTTACAGTGAACAATTTCTTGTACTTTGTTAGTCATTTCTAGCGTACGTTACAGTGTACACTTTTTTGTGCTTTGTCAGTAATTTCTATAGTGTAATCGTGCGTTACAGTGTACAATGTGTGATTATGTTTTATGTGAGAACCTATGTGTTTCCAATGTAAACTATATTTTTGTTTCGCATAAACAATTTCTAATGGTTCAATTGTCATAACAAAATACTTACGGTCAAGGGAATACTAAATATTTTTTCATGTACCTATTAAATATCAACAACTAACCATTCCTATGGTTATATAGTAAATCAGTAATATGTGACCAATGCTTGATAACATTGAATGAGGATAGCACCATATTCTATTCCATTCTGGTATGCTAAAATTAGGCATGTATTGTAAACTTCATTTTTATTTATCAACATAAAAGTTAAACTTGCCTACTAGTACTAACTTGGGAATTTTACTTCTAGCAACTAGAAAGCATTGCATACTCTACATGCAAGCTAAGACAAGAACAACCAGCATAATATAGTTAATTTAATTTATGGCTTCATAAGTTGTATGTTGACTGTTGGCCAAGCATACTTGTAATTGTATTGATCTTATTGTCCACCTATATTTATAATGAGTTGGTAAATCTCTTGTGTTTTCTTGCATCAGGGAAATCCTTTGTTCTCAATTGATCATGTGTAATTACGCTCTGAACACAAGAAATGCACAACAAATACACAAAATGTACACCTGACAGGCACAAGATTTATGCTAAGAAATTGGAACATCTTCCAAAATTATTCATAGGGATGCAGCTGCATTATAATACATGATATAATATAAAAACGTTGAAAGAAACACTACGATACTATTTTGTTTGTCTCAAGTTCAATTTTGGACGCTGATGTATACCATCTAAGACATCTTTAAGGCTATAAAACATCAGGAATGTCACTGAGCTTGTTGTGTGAAACAACCTTTTTCACATACAATGGCAAACATTGGACCAATATTGGCACACAAATTTTGGACACTACCCATAGCAAAAAAAATAGTAGCAGCTAACAAGCCGCTAGTTAGCCGATCGTTAGCTGCTATTGATTTTAAACCTATCAGGAACTAGCGGCTAGCCACTCGCTTTCTGCTACTATTAGCAGTATGGTAGCAGCTAGCTGCTAACTTCTTGCTTATAGTAACAGCTAGCTGCTAATAGTAGCAGAATGATAGCAGCAAACTTAGTCTTCAAAATATACATAGGAGTATGGTAGCAGCTAGCTGCTAATATTAGCAGAATGATAGCAGCAAACTTAGTATTCAAAATATACATTGGAGTATGGTAGCAGCTAGCTGCTAATAGTAGCTGAATGATAGCAGCTAACTTTGTCTTCAAAATATATGTAACAGCTGTATGGTAGCAGCTAGCTGCTAATAATTTTGATTCTTAACCTGCAGCAGCCATATTGGAATTTGCTGCCAAATGACAAACTGCTGTGTCAGAACGCTGCTACGTGTGGATATTTGTGGTTATTTTATCACTAATAATGTTATAAACTTATTATAGATGAAAGCTGCATGATATTCTACAAGACTTGATAAGGTAGGCTATTCAGATTTATACTTATCAAATGATTTATCCTGGATTTACAGTATTTTGAGTAGCTTAAGCTTATTAATTTTTTAGTTTATATGCATGCTATAGTATAATTCCAGTACCACCTTTAAGTCAGTATACATGTAGGCAATCACTTTTTTCTAGCATTCAAACTCTTAAATTCTTGAAACCTATAGTTTAAATCCAATAGAAATTGGTTGTTAAATATAGCTGGATGATTAAATATTGATTTGATTGGTTGTTTTGGTTTGTTGGCTAATTGTTTATTATAGTTGATCGTTTTTGTGATGGTTGGATCAAATAAGTAAATGTATTTTGTTTGATTTGATTGATTTATTGCTAAATAGATTAATTTGATTGATACATTTTATTGACAGGTATTAATGAATTGATGAATGTTTGATCGGAAGCTCAATAGATTGATTTATTGATTTGCTCTGGTGATTAGTTTGTTGTTTCATCATTTATTTTGAATGCCTTTGATTCATTGATTTTTTGATTGATACATTAATTGTTTGATCCATTTAAGTGGAAGGTTTATAGATTTATTTATTTATTTGGTCGGGTGATTGGTTCTTTGTTGAATCATTTATTTTGAATTGCCTCGATTTATTGATTTTTTAATGATGCATTAATTGGTTGATCTATTGATTGGCTGTTAATTGATTTTTCATCAATAAAGATGATCGATTGATTTAAATGAGTGGTTGATTAGTTTATTTATATATTGATTTGATGATGGTCGATTGATAGCTTATTTTGGTTTAGTATTAATCTACGTTGTAAATGTTAGCGGCTAGTAAGCGGCTAACCCTGCTCGATAACCATAGCAGCTAACTATCGGCTAGCATTAGCGGCTAGCTAGCTGCTAGTATCAAGTATTTTGCTATGGGTAATGTATACCATCTAAGACGTCTTTAAGGCTAAACATCTTGAACATCACTGAGCCACAACAACCTTTTTCAAATACAATGGCAAACATTGGACCAATATTGGCACTGTCTATATTGCCGACATTACTGGTTTCAAATTGTACAAGGTCCGAGTAGCCACTCCCCAATGGCCACAACGACCAAGGGTCACTCCAGGTTTGGCATCCGTCGAAACTCAGACGAACCGACATCTTTAATCGTATAATTCTGCAGGCAGGGTTGGAAAATAATACCCAAGGGTGGCCTGCGTCAGTTGTCGGTAAGGTATGGCCAGTTACGTTATGCGGAGCGGCAAAACCCCATATGCTAGCCTGCAAAATATCAACAGAAAATTGGAGATAGTTGTTGATTATAATGGTTGATTAGTTAGTTATTTAGTTAGTTGGTTTAGTTTGTGAAGTTAGTTAGTTATATCAGTTTGGCATGAGTGTTAACATTTTGGATTTCTATGCTGAAGAACAGAAAATACAAGGAAGTTAGGAAGTTTCAGAGTAGTAGGTACTCCCAAGTTTCAGAGTAGGTGCTCGTAAGTATGTAAGTAAACAATAAAGATATACAACTGAAAACGTCTTCGAGCCGTGTGTACCATTTTAATTTTAACAACCATGTTAACAACTCATGATCTCAGAGTTACCCTTTTTATTTGTTTTTGGTCAAACAGTTGAAGAGAAGTCTCAGGAAGGTGTATACAATCAAGTTTGAAATGGACAGATATTGGTTGATTTAGCTTTGGTCTTGGGAGTGTGGAATCATGTTTTTTGCAGACAGGACTTCAATCTATATATTAATGTTGAGGTGTTCATTATTTATTTCATTCATTTCAATAACCATTCTCAACAAGTAACTCAACGCAATAGGTATTTCCTCTTCCCGATCTAAACTGTTTATGTAAATTTTAATTTAAAGCAACATACACCAATCTGCGTGTATCTTCCAAGTTCCACTTGAATTTCAACATCGTCTGTGTGTATCTCAGTTATTAATTGAACAATGGAATTCAACATTTCATGTGCGTTTCCGGATTCCGCATATTGGAAAATACACATTTTAGTGAGGAAAAAAAATGATATTACTATATTGAGCAATGGAATTCAACATTTTATGTGCGTTTCCGGATGATATTACTATTAGGCCAACCCCACTTTTTCCTTGAAATCATAACATTCTGTGTGTATTAACACATGCGGAAATACACTTATCCGAGGAAGTAACCTATGTAGTTCCGCAAGTTGAGTTTCACTAATGGGTATTTCCACAATGCATCCCATGCCATACCTCTCATATAGCTTCAATCCAAAACCAGAAATATTTCCCTGGTTGCATAGGCTATATAATAGGTACATAAAAATCAAATCAAAAAGTATTTCATAAGGACTTTTTCAGCCAAGCTTTAAACTAATGAAAGGTTTGTACAAAACATTTCTAATTCAACACATGCATGATTTCTGCCTACCTCACATCCTCCTGCGCCACTACTCAGGTTTCCCGGTTCTGGTAGTTCATTGTTAAGCTGTGGTGGGCCAAACGTTTCACCTCCGTCTGTGCTGAACGACTGAGAACGAGGCTGCGTTTTCGCCAATGTGCGAGAGTTGATGCACAAAGAATTATTGGCCAATTCTACTACCTGGAAAATTAAAAAATCATAGGAATTCTAAGCGGTTTCATCACTGAAGCTTTACAGGCATCTGTTAGCTGAAGATTATTTATTTATTACGTGTATCTGGTGGTTTTTCTCCTTCTGAAAATGGTTTATTGCACACCTGGAAGTGAACTTTAGTTGAAACATTGAAATAGGTAAAAATGAAAAGCAGCGCAAGCTCTGCAATCCCAGCCATGGAACATTTTTTATTCGTTTATTAAATTCACCCCTACCACCTGGTTCAATATTGAAACATAATGTTTGGTTCAGGTGAGGAGAGGAGGATTTAACATTGCATAGTGGGGTATATAGGGGAAGTGATTGAGTGCGAGAACATCTTTCAAGATTTTCATCAACAAATTCCATTTCTCAATAGTGAATAATTGTGCCACGAAATGAGAAAACATTATACTACACAATTTTTACAGTGTTCTAACTAATTATGGCCAGGATTGTGGGTGATATAGGTGAATTATTTTAAGCAAATATAGAGCTGAAATCAGCTGGAAAGCTGCAAAATTACAGGTTTGGTGTTGATGCATTATTTATGGTTGAAGACATTGTCCATCAGAAAATTACATCAGTGTTAAGGAATTTGATGACATTATTTTAAATCAGAAAATATTATGCAACCATCATAAAAAGTAAGTAATACTTATAGGCCTATATATTACAAGTGTTTGTGTATTGTCTATACGAATAGTTTTATTGGTAGTATAGGCCGACCACTGTTCAACTTGACTTTATTCAGATAGCTTAAAAACCGCTATCCCCTGCCCGTTTTTTAAGCGTTTGAAATGGGTCAGTTAAAGCGTACAAAGATGTAGGCCTAGTCAATAGCGTACTGTGGTTTTTTTTGAACGGTTGTATATGTCGGGAGGGTGGTTGACGTGAGACAAAGCTCCGTGCGTTATCCAATGGGGGAACAAAATATCGGTGATGGATGTGAAATCCATGGCCGACTTTTGGCGGGAAATTATAAAATGGCCTCTTATGGCGGGAACTGAAATAAAATGGCCGACTTTTGACGCCAAAATAAATCACTTCCGGTTTGGGGCAAAGGTCACGGGTCTAAGGTCACTTATGGTCACTTGAGGCCAGAGGTCAAATTTTCCTCAAGTACTAAACCAGTTTAAGGTCAAAGGTCACGGGTCACTTCCTGTTTGAGGTCAAAGGTCATGGGTCACTTCCGATTTGAGGTCAAAGGTCAATTTTTTTAAAGTGTGTATTACACTACTATTATTGATTTGATTGGAACAAATATTAACATCATTTACAACAAATATGACAAAACAAAACGTCTGAAGTCGCTTACTTAGCAGAATTCAGAGACATATTGTCGGTTATATCTCAATGCCGAAGATAAAGATTTTGCTAGGATCGAGACGTGACACACTCTCCTTATAATTTAATAGCCATTCATGTTAGGTGGAGCAGCAACCGGACAGCAACAAACGTTTTAAGGAAAATTCTGGTGAATTTGAAATTTTTACAAATCATGATTCTGACATACTTTCAAGTGCACTATTCAGAGTTATGATAATTAACTGTCCATTTTGATGGTTAACAAATTTGGGCGAAATTACAAATATCCCATTGCCTTAGTGGACGTTTCATTATAGTTTTCCAACATGTTTTCCTTAACCCCTGAGTACTAGCTGCGTATCTATCAGAAGTGTTTATGACTGGTTAATTATATAATACATAATACATACAGGCCCGTAAGAAGGGGGGGGGGCGATCGCCCCCCCCCCCTTTGAAAATCTTCCCCGGAAAATTTGTACACAGACGAAAAAAATTCGCGCGCTACGCGCGCATTTGTCTTCCCAAAATGCAATATTCTTTGCTACAAGCTTGTTTAGAGCCAAAATGTACCTCGATCGTGCAAAAAATAGGTGCAAATTCGAAAAATTTCGCGCGATACGCGCGCATATTTTTTTTATATTTCAAAACGCCCCCCCCTTGAAAAAAGTGTCTTACGGCCCTGACATACTAACCAATTAAAATACCGCTTCTATAATATTTCACTCTCATCTTTATCGAGGATACAGTTATTATAACAATGTCTCCGATTGGTGTTACCAATGATACGGTATCAATCTTTCTGACTATTCAGCAAGTAGTTTTCAAGGGGTAAAATCAGGGACTGCACATGGTCAAATATAGTGTAAATATAAGTAATATAAGTGCTCTACATTTACTTACTTAATACTTTCCTTTACATTTACACATTTTGTGTGGGGACTAATAACGTGTATTCATGCTTGTATATATATTTGATTTTCAAAATTGGTTTTGGTTATCAATTTGAAATTCTAATAACCTACCGTGGATTCGCTGGTATGTATGCTATTGTCGTCTGCATATGGAACGAAACCACCAGGGCGCCAATTTTGTCCGTGATTGTCGCTAAGAAACACTGTAGAATGATCTGAAGTATTTTTGTAAGCTGAAAATATTTTGTTTTCAATGTACATTTAGTGATGTCGGAATAACAAAATCTATGCTAATTTTCACCCAAAATGTTGTGAAAAGTACTTAATCAGATTGCCCAAAGATTGACTTTGCTTGTCCTTGAGAGTGGGTGTGAGAAATGTGATGGTCCTCCATAACTGAGCGTGGTAGCTCCAATCAAGGTATAAGTTGCGACTTTGTGGATGAAGCTAAGAGACTACTGGTGCACACGGTTTAAAACTTGCAGAGATGGGTTTAGGTGCTCACTTATAGGACTCGCTCGCTAATTCATGACACCAGCAGTAAGTCAATCCTCTCTTTAAAACAGGTTTTTTCGTCACCTTATACTTACTGTTATGTGATGCATTTGTGTCCTTTCTGTAGAAATTTCCTTGTAAAACAAGTCGTCCAGATTTCATTTGAATGCCGTGACCTGGACCTGCAAATAGTGTAGCATGAGATGCACTTAATATTTTGTGGTACAGGGTGTATCAGAAAGAACTGTACCGTGTTTCTAAAATACATAAAAAATACAAAATGATTATTGTTTTAAATTTAAACACCTGCAATATAAAGGTGAACATGTTTCCTATATTATATGTTAATTTCATTGAGATATCTCTTTTTGTTCTCGTGTGGCAAGACATAATCGAAAATCGATGAAAATCGCATTTTCAATTTCAATCAATCCTCTCTACCACTTACCCAACATTTCAAACAATGTAGCCCACACCACATAAGCAATATTCAAAACTCCCGCCAAAGAAAGGAAAGTTAAAACCACTCAAGCAGAACAAATCTTGGTTTATTTGCGGATTGAAAATCAAAATGTATCTCCAAATTTCACCCATAAAAGTATGCAAATAATAAAAAGTTATACAAGTGATTTGAAAAGTTGAGATATGGCGACCAAAAATAAGCCCTGTCCTATGGACGGATGAATCTCAGGTAGGGTTAGTAATTTCACAGATTTTTAAATTCATAATTTCGACTAAAATTGAAATCTACCATCTTTACCAGAAAGTCTGTATTTTCCATCAGAAATGTCCGATTTTCGAAATTTAAAATTCGTATGAAAGCTGGGCGTTTGCGCAAGATATTTGTGAAAACGGTTTGAACAATATCAATCGAATTCATACCGTAATAAATCATATTGCCTCGGTACAGTTCTTTCTGATACACCCTGTATAAAGTAAGCCCACCTTTTCTCACTCCTCGTTTAAGTTCCGGTTGAAATCCAAACACCCCTATGCTGCTTTGCACATGACCTTAACGCTTTCCATGCGGCAGGCGGCTGCAGACGACATTCCAAAATTTCACAAAATGTTTAAAAATGTCAAAATTATTGAATCCATCACCATATTTGGAATCACCCTGAGAAATGCATTGAAATAAGTACAAACATGCCTAGTATTGAGTCAGTAATCATTGAGATAGACTTTGAAATTTGAGAAAGGTTTCTGAAAAATCTGTTTTGTGTATGGTAGAAATAATAGCCGCGTGGAAAGTGTTAATCTTCACAGCAGGGAATGTAGACTTCAAAAAGAGTCATTCATACAGGTAACCCCATTTGAAATTCACACTCCATTTGGGGAAGATTAAGGTCAATGTCTTCCATAGGGAGTATGGATTTCAAATGGAATAGTCCATTCTACTAATCTACCCCATGTTTTATTTCGTGACTGTTAATCTTCACAGCAGGGAATGTAGACTTCAAAAAGAGTCATTCATACAGGTAACCCCATTTGAAATTCACACTCCATTTGGGGAAGATTAAGGTCAGTGTCTTCCATAGGGAGTATGGATTTCAAATGGAATAGTCCATTCTACTAATCTACCCCATGTTTTATTTCGTGACTGTCTTTATCATGTTATTCGTTATTAAAAAATTGTTGCCATGCAACCAAATGATAGTGCTAACAACACAGGTTCGTCATTGAAACATCAGTGATGAGAAAACAAATAGATTGTTCTCGAAACGACCATTAAAGTCAAACCTGTAACAAATACGATGAATCTAGAAATATCCTTAAAAATAGTTTAAAAAAATATCATAACAAAATATGCTACACGAAGTACAATATTATTTGAAAGTCAAATTTATTAGATCCTACACTCCAATCAGAGGATTTGGAGGTTCGGAGAGGCAATTTGGGTGAGAGACTCAAACAGTAGAAGACAATAGTTTCATCAGGAATCCAAGGAAACATAAAAAGAAAATGTCATAGAAATAATTCCAAATTTCAAAAAGCTACTGTTTCAGTTGAGACTAGTTTCTCATACTTTTGTTCCAGACAGTTTCAACATCCGATCGAATGTCTTTATCAATGGTGTATGACTAGCTGATCTAGAGATGCCAGAAGTGCTGACTTTCCGGTTATGTGACATTCATTTTCATTTTTTATGAAATTTTCTTTTTATCAAACAGCAGTATTTTTAATATATTTTGTGTTCATATTGTAGACAAGGAGTCTAACATACGAGGGGCAGTCAATAAATAATGAAAGTGATCATGGTATGGGATGCATGAGTGATTCTATTGAGGGATAGTGTGGTCAATACAAAGTATGAACCTTTGTCTTTCCAAACAATACAGTTTTGGATTTTTAAGTGTGAACTATGACGTCATAGCATTGTCTCAAAGTAAGTACACTTGGGACACTGCTAAATCAGTTATTTGGCAGAAAATTTGAATTGTTTGTATGAAACAAGTGGTAAGAAGATTGCATAACATGACACCAGAAGCAGGTAAATCCCAATTTTTTTTCGCGTATGTATGATAAAAAAGACAATAACTTTAATCCCTGTGTAATTTGATATATGTAGTATAAAAGGAAAAAGTAAGGAGAGACAATCGAATAAAAAGTATACAAATATCAGTATTTCAAATAGCTAATTTTCATTGAAAAATGCCCTGTCAGTGAATCACTTGCATGAAACCTGCAGAAAATATGCGCACGCAGACGGCAGATCATTTTGAACTGGGCCAAAAATGGCTAAAATCATGAAATTTACCAGATAAAAGCTTACTGTGCCTTCAAATTCTAATCAGAAATAATGAAAATGCTTAAATCAATGTGTACAAATATTGTGATAGTCAAAATGAAGAATACATGAATGTATCAATCAAAGGTGGCTGCCACAACCTCTCTTATTACTGTTATCTTTAGAGCTACTAGATATGTATTATGTAAGTAATCATCACATAATTTCAATGGTTTGAGGAAATGTTATGAACAGCTCCTTTTGAAATCCCCACAATTATTGCTTTACATCCCACAACAATTTATTCAATTATAATCCCTCCATTGTTCTCTATACTTTGTTGTTTTCTAAGGTATATTATCGCGGATTTCGCTAAATAAAAGCGTATTTGAGATGGTCCCTTCTTGTTTGTATTAAGGAATTCAGATCTAAAAAGAGTGTCAAACATAGATATATGTGTGTTCAAACTATGTGCCAAGTGTTATCTGTTTTTATGCTTGCATTGCTGAGATATACGCAAATGTATCAATCAACCCATATTCAACATATTACATATCCAGCCAAATAATTGACAGATTTCAGTCAGTGTCTGAAACCTATTGTGTTTATGTTAATGACGTTACATAACCAAAGGTATCTAACAATCCAAATAAAAAGTGTATTGTTTGAAAGACAAAGGTTCATACTTTGTATTGATCACATTATCCCTCAATAGAATCACTCATGCATCCCATACCATGATCACTTTCATTATTTATTGACTGCCCCTCGTATAGGTACTTGAAAGAGGTCCAAACAAAAGACAGGCCAACTCAAGTACAATGAGTAATGGCACCTAAAATAAATGTTTCTATTCATATTGGACGCGCTACATGTATCATATTATACTAACCTGGGGCGTAGAAAGACGGTGCTGGCTGTATTTTCCCAAGAGTTTCCTGGGTTATGTCCTGTGGTTCACTCCAGGTTTCGCCAACATCAGTGCTCTATGGTTGATATAGAAAAAGAATTGATATATAAAATGTTATCTAAATAATGCTACCACGTGTGTAGCAATAACTTGCTTCAGTGCTCATCAGCCACTTCCTTGAGAAGTGTGGGAAGGTCTCAATCAAAATGTGCCAAATTCAACAATATTTAGCACTTAAGAGCAACTAAGCCGTCTGTTCAATGAATGTTACATTGACTATGACAGAGTAAAGTGGCACTCCATTGATTGACCTTTGAGCACAAAATAGTGATTAGTTTGACATATTCAGAAAAGAGACTTCCCCATATTCTCTAGCCACGGTTCGAGGCTTCTGGGCCCTGGGATACTTTATTTTTTATTTTTTTCTCTCTCTCTCTCTCTGTTTTCAATTTTCTGTGAGCTTGGTTGATTTTTATTCAGTGTGTCCTGTCCCCCTACCTCTGTTGTGGTCAGATTCATATGGTCTTGGTTGGTACAGGTTTAAAAATAGTTGAAGTAAGTTGCTGATTCCCTGTATATTTATGACACTACTCTCCACAGTAACAGGTACCCGGTCTACTAAGGGACGCACCATTAGATACTCAGGGGGGGGGGGGGGGGGGGGCATGGAAGTTTAAAAAAAAAAAATAACTTTGCCCACTATCCAGGAAAAAAAAAAAACTTTACCCACCAACAAGGAAAAAAAGAAAAAGATGACCCACTGCTGAGTAAAAAAAAAAAAAGATGACTCACCCACCTCAATATAAAGAAAAACAGTAAAACCCTAAAAAAAAAAATTGCCGCATTTGCAAAAAAAAAAAAAAAAATTGCCGCCGAAGGCGGCGAAAAAAATAAAAATTCGCCTACTTCGGTGGAGAAAAAAACAAAATTCCGCCCGACCCCAACTTCCATGCCCCCCCCCCTGAAAATCAAATGGTGCGTCCCTAAATGCTCACAATCTCTATTGTTTGCCTCCCACTGTGCTCACGTCCCGAGTTTTCAGTGAGCATTTAGTAGACTGGGTACCTGTTACTGTTGGGAGTAGTGTCATAGATATACATAGGGGATCAGCAACTTACTTGAGCTATTTTTAAATCTGTGCCAACCAAGACGATTTGAATCTGACCACAACAGTGGTAGGGGGACAGGACACACTGAATAAAATTCAATCAAGCTCACAGAAAAATTGAAAACAGAGAGAGAAAGAGAGAAAAAATAAATAAAAATAAAGTATCCCAGGGCCCAGAAGCCTCGAACCGAGGCTACAAGGTTACATATTCTCAAGCAAGTGGCCGAGCACTGAAAAAAGGGATTGCTACCAATTTGGTATGCACTAAAAAGATGAACACATCTTTGCATTGCTGTATAGTATACCTATAACCATGATAACACACTATGGCAAAGGAAATAGACAAAAATATAGCGCAATTGAAACAAACATTTTGAGAGGTAAAGTATTGGTAGAGAAAACTAGACTCGATGCAAGCGTCTATGTGATATGATCAAGCAGAATAGTTGCTTGATCATTATATTTCTTTACAAAGTAAGAACCTATTCGACACACGATGTTTATTATGGAGTAACAAAAAAAGGGAACTATATCAATAAGAATTTTCCAAAATGAACGAAACAAAATGGTTAACTAATAAAAAATACCTAATCTATTTCTCATCTTTTGTTGTTATAATTTGGTTTCTCAAAGAATTCAAATATATCCAAAGTGTCAATCATTTCATCATCATTGCCTAATACAATCACTCATTCATATACTAATTGGGCGTAATTCCGGAATACCCTCCACACCCAATATGTTATAGTACACTTTTTTGCAAAGGGCGTAAAATTATAACAAAGCCGATGAAAATGAGTGCATTGTGGGATGGGATTACAATTTCGGATGGTCTACTATGAGTTATTTATCTTTTATACACGTTGATACATCGTATCAAAAGGTACATCTTAGCTTCCTGTGCTAGTCCCCATATTAGAAATACCTTTATGAGAAGTAATGATTGGTTATAATGGTCCTGTGATATATTCGTTGATTCTTCCACGTGAGCGGGTAACATGTTGTAAGCAACAAATATTGTGTCTGTTTCAACATCAACGATCGGTACTGGATTGGCAAGCCTGCATGTAGGTATATAAAGATAAAGCATAGAGCACTTTTGTATCTTATAAACTTCTCAAAAAAAGATTCCAATTATTTTTCCATCGCTTATATTTCGTATATTTCTTGATATTGTTACGTCCGTCGGGACAGTAATAAATAAATCTACTTCTAGTAGCCACCAGTTAGAGAGAGACCTGTTCATACGTTTTATTTCACCGAATTCAGAATAAGCAATGCTGGAGTTTTCAGCCACACTTTTATAGCAAGGTTGTTTACATCATACAATTGTAGCCTGTTATTTGAATGACTTGCACTCTTATACAATAATATAACAATAGACATGATTTACATAATGGTATACATCTCAAAGGAGCCATTGAAAGCGGCTTAGTACAACTACAACTGTCAAAAGAGGCTTAGCCTACTTATGAGAAAGGATGATGCAATCAATAAGTCTATGCGTTTGGGGTTGAGCTCGCTTTTCGAACGATATTTTGAATCGGCGAACTCTACCAGGCACTTCTAGGTTACTGTAAATTAGTAGTGCCGTAGAGTTTGCCATTATTATTTTCGTGGGTAGAGTTCGCCTGTTTATCGTATCATAGCCTGAGTGTTAATACTTGAGTTAAATGTGACTTTGGGCAAGTTGAAAGGAGTTGTGTTTTTTGATTGACCAGATTACTTCCATGACCAGATGAATAAATTAGTAGTGCCGTAAAGGTCCCGTTATTATTTTCGAGGGGTAGAGTTCGCCTGTTAATAGTGTTAAATCAGGGAGGTGTTAAAGGGGCGTGTACATCTCAAGTGTTTGTCCTGGACAAAAGTCACATGACTCCCTATGTATCTGAGTCTCCGTGTTTCCAAGTAATAATACCCATGGTGCAATAGATTTGCCGCGAATTTTAATCGATCAAACGTAATGGTGAAATTTATTTACGAACGAAATAGGTGTCTAGAATCGTTTCAAAAAATAGTGTTATGCATTATATGAAATCAAAATTACAATCTCCTTCAGCATATAATCAACTTTTGGGCGATAACCCATGTTAAAAATGCACACCAATCGAAATATAAAGCATTTTAGCCTCCGATTTAAGAGATATTTGTATTTTGACTCTATGTAATGTTTTTCTTCAAAACGTTTATGTATAGCATTCATTAGCTCAAACGTCAAAGCGCCGGCTTCATAATCATGAGGTCAGTGGTTCGAATCCTGCGGATGGGGATGGGGTTTTCTTTTCTGTTTTGTTATTACACTGTTTGTTTTTATAAATTGACAGGATTGCTTATCTTTCGCTATATTTATTGAATGTTGAATGATACTTTTTTTCTTTTGCAATTTCACTGCGATAAAGAATGTCCTGTAAATATAATTGTGTTTACTACTCCGTAGGCCTACATTGAATGGCCCCTAGCTAGTCTATGAACATGATCTGCAAAGGCCAATTGTTATGTAAATAAGAAGCCAGTCGGCTTATGTCCTTGAATCGATTTTCCTATTTCCTACACCACCGATATTTGTAATTTGCTTCAAAATTCAGAAAAGAGAGTTGTATCTTCAAAAGTACATTACGCGGTTCACGGCTTTCACGGCCTGATATGGGCGACAGTAGTTTGGCGTGGATTTGATACCGTGCTGAACTCATCATGCTCATTGCTGCGAGAGCGTAATTATAAAATGCTGGCGTAACGTTTTAATGGAACTATTTTGAATTCGTGAAAATTATCAGATTTGCCTAAATTGACAATTTTTGCAACCAAGCTTAATTTCTTTTAGGATCACGTGAGCATAAAATAAATAAAAACATGTTAGACTTGACTTGAGTGTCAAATCGACTATAATCTAATTGAATGCAACTATACAGATATAGTGCTCATTATGGTTATTTCGATATGACTAAAATAAAATGATACGAGTTGTTCGGAATGTTATTTTATTTAAACCTTGACTGTAAATAAAACAAATACAAGTCACTGCCCGGGTCGATGACCTTTTCGAACCTTTTATTCACAATTTGATGGTTTCTTAAATGAGAAAACATATACACATTTTGAACAAATAAAAGATAGGCCTATTCGTTTGTGTTAATTTTCCACAAAAACAAATGAATTAGATGTTGTCCATATTATTGGTCTAATACATACATCACCTGATAATTTACAATGGTGTTTGATACAATGTACATGTATATCCCGCTGTATATAGTTTGCAATAGTGAACATTATCTTCATGACGTCAGTTTTCAGCAATGTCAAACATGTCAAAAGTAAAGGTAATTTTTTTCCCAGAAAAGAGATTGACTACAGTTCTCTTTTGTCAATTTCAATGGTACTAAGATCAGGAAAGATTGTAGGTTACGCTATTGTTCCTTATTTGCCAACTACCTTTTCTATTATATAAGCCAGTTTTAACACTTTCCACGTGGCAGGCGTCTGCAGACGACATTCTAAAATGTCTCAAACGGTTGTCAAAATTGTTAAATTTCATAACCATACTTGGAATCAGCATGTGAAATGCATTGAAATAAGTACAAACATGCCTCGTATTGATTGGTTCAGCAATCCTTGAGATAGATTGGGAAAGACTTCTGAACATCTGTTTTTATATGGTAAAACCAATAGCCGCGTGGAAAATGTTACGCAATATTCCGTAATTGTAGCTTTGAATCTCAGCTACAAGTGCATTGTACATTGATATCAGTACTGGGTGTTCAGTGAAAACCAAATTTCCATTTAGTGTGAATTTCTGTGAAATAAGGTGAAATATAACCGGTCTAAATTTCAGATATCTCTTTCACAGACTGCAAACAATAGAAATGGCTAATTTGATATTAAATTGCATTTTGATTATCCAGATCCAGGTCAAGACAACCATTAAGCTTAACCCTCCCCTATAAGAAATACTGCAAAAGTAGTTTGTTTTTGAACTGAGATATATCAATTACAGGACTAACTGAAGGGGATTCAAGTCTCTTCACGAATTGATTTTCTGTACGGTTGACTATCTGATTGGCTATTCTGAAGGTTGCACACAAAGAAACTCATAAAGTGACAATCATTCTAAAGATTTAACATAAGAGGCATCACTGTGGCATACATTTTACAATGAATATGACCGATTAGAAATATTCCAGTATGCTAAAAGCATAGTAATACATTGGAGTTCATATTATGCTATCTGCAAGTACAAAACCTTTAACTCTTGCAATATGATCGTTTCATATTATATTTAGATATAATCCAACAATAATTCCATTTTCCGTGTTGAAATCGTGCTCTTAGTCTTACATCTATCGATACAATACGGAGAAAAACAGCAAAAACCTGACTGTATACATTTTGAGGGTAATTTTCCGTTTTCGCTGTCCAAAATCTCTCTCTCTTCTTGACCACATCATACCACAGGTGAAACAGATATTTTATTTGTACTGTGAAACACTGTGAGACTTAAAGGCATATTATGTGATCTTTTCCAAGTAGCGCCCTCATTGATTTTACTATGAAAGCAGATTTTCTTGCAGATTTGCATTTTTGATCATAAATCATAAAGATCTTTTAAGTTACAGATCGATACGATTTCTAATTACTTCAAAATCATGCATGGTTTGAAAATAGATTGTACCGAGCGGTACAATCTTTTTTTAATTTTTAATTTTACTCTAAATTCACTCTAAAACTATGATTTTGAGGTTATTAGGAATCACTCTGTACCTTGGAATATATTTATGATTTATGATCAGAAAAGTAAATCTGCAAGAAAATCTGCTTCCAATTTTTCCAGGATTGAGGGCGTCCCCTGGAAAAGATCACAGGTGGGTATGCCGACTAATTTTATGTCTAAACTCAACATCATAGACATGATAGAGGCGACCGTCGTAGCGGGTGCGCCAAAAAGTGGCTCAATAAGTTGTAAAATAAGTTTTTAACATTAACAATTTCTGAGGCCCCATGAGCTATAAAATGTTTGATTGTATAACTCAAAACAATACACATTGATCAACTTTCAAACATGGTAAACACGTGCTCATTCTTCAGATTCCATTCATGTGGGTTTTTGCAAAAGAAATTGTCAAAACTTCAGTGTTATGCTAACATTACATAAATGAAACGTATTCCAAAGTGTTCAGAGAACATTTAAGTCTAATGCGCAAAATTGTCTGTTTCCAATTTGGTGCATTTATTCATACACAGGCTGTCACAAAATGATATATACCCATCGATGCCCAAATTTCAAATACCAGGGTTTGAGTAAAACTAAGAATGTATCGCCATTTTATATGTTCATTCTGTTTTGATACAAAATCGCAACTTAACAGTGGACTAACTACACACCGCTGCCTCAATTGCTTGACAATGGGCAAAAATGTGAAATTAGAACCATCTCTAATAGTCACTATAGGAGTCACACAGCACCTTTATTTGCTAAGTATAATTTTCTTACAATAACCGATATGTACACAATGGAACTTGGGGTATTCATGTTTAAATATTCCATAAATGATCTACCCAGAGCTTTTAAAACCTTCTTTTCAAAGCGTTCAGATGTTCACAACTACCCAACAAGACATGGCAATGATTTTAACATGACAAATAACAAAAAGACTTTCCCCGACCGTGCTATTCGAACCAATGGTCCAATTCTCTGGAATTCACTTCCCAAAAACATGAAACAATCCAAATCGTTAAAGCATTTCCGAACCCAGTTAAAGCAAAACCTTATCCAAAATTACGAGTAATCTCTTGTATTTGAGCCCGTCCTTGTTCTGTCTTGTATAATGGTGTTGTGGGTTTCTTATTGTTTATTGTAGTATAAAATGTTTGTTTATGTACTGCTTGTTTTAAGGGGTAGACCATAAACGGGCCTCATTGGCTTTCCAGTCTACTCCTCCATATTGTGTTTTTTATATATGTGATTGTGATTTGATGTATTATTTTTTTATATGGAAATAAAGATTGATTGATTGATTGATTGACAAATCTACCACTGTTTATTATATGGAAGTGACTATACGACCTATCATCGGGTAGCCAATTGCTTCACCAGACTATACAACCTATGGTACCAGACTGTACAACCTATGGTTAGGGTAAGGGTAATGGTTAGGTAGGGTTATGGTAAGGTAAGGGTAAGGGTAAGGGTAAGGGTAAGGGTACGGGTAAGGGTAAGGGTAAGGGTAAGGGTAAGGGTAAGGGTAAGGGTAAGGGTAAGGGTAAGGGTAAGGGTAAGGGTAAGGGTTAGGGTTAGCCTTATGGTTAGTTAGGGTTAGGGTTAGGGTAAGGTAGGGTTAGGCCAAGATAAGTAAATTGTTTGTTTGTCCACATCCGACCTGATCGTGTACCATGGTGCCGACCGTATTCTTTTATATTTTCGATTATTTTTTAAAACAACATTTTTAGCAATTTGAACGGCCAAACGGACCGTTTTATTCCTGATTTTGTATGACATATTCAATCTGGTCTTTATAACACCATCCCCCAATGCGCAATCTCGTGTAACATGATGTTTATTGCGTGAACTTGGCACCCGCGGGGACTATTAAAAGGACTAAATGAAAATTGTTCGCACGTGCAAGTGATGTCATTTTTATACTGTAAGAAAATATGAAGAAATCTAGTTACGGTTAATATTTGTTCCCAAAATGTTGCTCAACGGCATGAATATTAATTTCAACATAGTATAAAAAGTTGAGGGTAGTTAGTACAGAAAAAATAGGTTTAGTAATACTCTCATGTATATATTTCTAACAAAACTTCAGCACAACGTTCTTTCGCTTTCTGTAACAATGGCGGCGACCTACACGGTATCTGCGCGTTGCAAACTTGGTACAAAAATTATATTTGACCGAGTTGGCAGTGTTGCAACCAATTCGACAATATTGGAGATCGAAATCAGCAGTGTGAAGGTGGCCGAGAGTAAAGCAGCAATGTCGCAAACTCATGAACAAGAGTTCTATACTGTCAAAGCGATGTGTTTTGTGTTTGGACTTTAATTCACAGTATCCATGCCGAATTTAAATTCCCAAATACAATATCCGTATAAAAAAAACCCAAGATCTTTTAACAAATCCGACCTACCGACTCTACCTTTTGTTGGCCTTAGGGTTAGAGTAAGAGTTAGAGTTAGGGTTGGGGTTAGGATTAGGGTAAGGGTTGCTGCCGGATCATCGGCTGTATAGCTTTTCACGAAATAGCTGCACGGTCATCTGTATATAGCTTTTGCCTATAGCAGCTTGGATTATATTATATTGAGATCAAATTCAAACATCCTTTTCGAGCCGCGAAATCCGTGAACCGTCCTAGCTAGTTTTAAATATATTACTCAGAAACTACAAATGGTGGTGTATAAACATTATTTCAATAATAATAATACAGGCACATTGATTTGTATTACATAACGGCTGGCATTCACTTTACAAGTTTAGCTCAATCGATAATAACACACAACGAGTTTTCTATTGTATTGGCCTGTTGCATAGGAGTAGGACAGTGCGGTTTCATGATGCCATGCACACTAAACAGTCAGTGGAAAATTAAAATTAAATCGTAAATAATTCCAAATTCCAAAATAAACTATAATGGAACAATAATGAATAATTATACGAAATGATAAACAATATCGAAAACTAATTTTTAAAAATGTATATAAACGATTAAAATAAAATGTCAAGCCGTGATAGGATTCGAACCCACGACCTCCGGTTTACTAGTCCAATGCTCTACCGCTGAGCCAATTGTGGACGCAATAACAAACAAAAGTAATATGGTTCAACATACCAATGATACCACTCTTCTCTAAATTAGATGTTTAAAATGCTTTATATTTCTTAATCTTTGCAGTTTTAAGATAGTTTCTCGCTCAAAAGTTGTTTATTTACTGGTAAAGAATGTAATTCTGATTTAAATGTAACGAATAACACTACTTTTTGAAACAATTCTAGATATATTATATTTCGCTCGTACAGCATTTTGTCGATTTATGTGCACATCTTTTACGACTTAGTATTGCATCATGGGCTTTTTGCCGGGCACGCGAGGACTTGGGAGCGAAGCGAGTCATGTGATTTTTGTCCAGGACAAACACTTGAGATGTACACGCCCCTTTAACATCTCTCTGGTTAAATATCATAGTGAGTTTCTGTCAATACTTTTTGAAGTGGATGTTGTGATCCCGGGGGTGGGAGTCGGGCAAGTGGAAAGGGGCTGTGTGACCCGATGAATAATTAGTAAATTATAGTGCCGTTCCCGCTATCATTTTTCGTGGGGTAGAGTTCGCCTGTTTAGTGTTAATAATAATATAGATATGTCTGGATGGGGTCTGGATATATGAGTTTCTATCAATATTTTATAGAATGGGAGTCCGAGACAAGTTGAAAGGAGTTATTGTGTGTTTTGATCCGATGAATAGAATATCAAAGTTCCTTCCCGGGGCTGGTGCCTTAGGCCTGTAACATAACTCCTTTTGTCTAAAAGTATCGCCGTAAACAATGTGGGAATACATTTTTAGCGTAAAAACTCGTTTTTTTAGCCGGTAGTTATATAGTACTGCTTCATAATTCCAAGTTTTCTGCCTTAATAAAGGCCGAAAACCCATGAGCTTCAATGCGGGCCCCTGGACCCCACCCGCTGGTGTACCTCACGTTTTAATGTCCGCCATGGTCCCGTCCCTATGACCCCTGGGACAATGACATGAAACATGATCATATAAAAATAAAAATACAAATAAAAGTAAAAATACCTCAAGACAGATTTCCTAAAGGTCTGATTACTGATCAGTTTACGTATTAAACCATGCCGACGAATGTATTTAATTTACTGCTTTCTTATTAAAGCAACGCTCAACCTCCCCCCCCCCCCCCCCCCCCGGGGGTGGGAGTCGGGCAAGTGGAAAGGGGCTGTGTGACCCGATGAATAATTAGTAAATTATAGTGCCGTTCCCGCTATCATTTTTCGTGGGGTAGAGTTCGCCTGTTTAGTGTTAATAATAATATAGATATGTCTGGATGGGGTCTGGATATATGAGTTTCTATCAATATTTTATAGAATGGGAGTCCGAGACAAGTTGAAAGGAGTTATTGTGTGTTTTGATCCGATGAATAGAATATCAAAGTTCCTTCCCGGGGCTGGTGCCTTAGGCCTGTAACATAACTCCTTTTGTCTAAAAGTATCGCCGTAAACAATGTGGGAATACATTTTTAGCGTAAAAACTCGTTTTTTTAGCCGGTAGTTATATAGTACTGCTTCATAATTCCAAGTTTTCTGCCTTAATAAAGGCCGAAAACCCATGAGCTTCAATGCGGGCCCCTGGACCCCACCCGCTGGTGTACCTCACGTTTTAATGTCCGCCATGGTCCCGTCCCTATGACCCCCGGGACAATGACATGAAACATGATCATATAAAAATAAAAATACAAATAAAAGTAAAAATACCTCAAGACAGATTTCCTAAAGGTCTGATTACTGATCAGTTTACGTATTAAACCATGCCGACGAATGTATTTAATTTACTGCTTTCTTATTAAAGCAACGCTCAACCTCCCACCCCCCCCCCCCCCACACCCACCACTGCACCATTCCCACACCCCAACCGTAATGGGTATCATAAATAATTTACTGAACGAGTGGGTTAGGTTACGAATTCCCCACCCCTCTCCCTGCATGCACATTTCTCACACGCTTGCCTGCATGCACCTACCTTGTTGCAGTAATTAGTGCCACTACCGTAAGTGTTTCGTCCCATTTGACAGTCGTACCATTTTGTCGACCTCTTTTCATTACAATGCTGGATTCACTGCTGTCTGCACTGCCTAAACGTCCCTCACAGAACGCTAAAAACGTTTCCCTGTGGTACACGATTGCTGGAAGTCTGCAAAATAAATAAGCAATAAGCATGGATTAGTTCAAATAATTATATTTCCCTATGTTTTAGTGAATTAAATGGTTTTGAAATTTGTCACCTAAATTACATCGATTGACCCCCTACATCAGTGGCGTACCCCCCCCCCCCCCCCCCCCCCCCCACTTATCAAGATTTCAGCTGCTGACGGGGAAAGAAAGAAAAAGTAGGCATGTTTTACGAAATCATGCCTTTCGTCGGTACAACTATGGTCGCCCCCCCCCCCCCCTGTTTCCAAAAGCTGGATACGCCGCTGCCCTACATGACCCCTCATGTGACCCCATACCATGTCCATGCATGTTCATGTAACCTTTATATATCTTAGTGTCCAGAATAATTCAGAAATGTATTCGAAACAATAGAGACATAAATATTTGAATGATTTAACATTTGAAAGAATATTCATTAAAGGTATATTATGTGATCTTTCCAGGGAACGCCCTCAACATCGAAAAAAAAATTGAAAGCAGATTTTCTTGCAGATTTACATTTCTGATCATAAATCGTACACACATTCCAAGTTACAGGGCGATACGATTCTTAATTACTTCAAAATCATGGTTTTAGAGTGAAAATAAACTGTCGTGATAACACGACACTTTATATTTTCACTCTAAATTCACTCTAAAACCCTAATTTTGAGGTAATTAGGAATCGTATCGCTCTGTAACTTGGAATGTACGACTTATGATCAGAAATGTAAATCTGCAAGAAAATCTACTTTCTAAAAAAAAATCATGAATAGAGGGCGCTCTGTGGAAAAGATCACATAATATGCCTTTAATATAGTAAATGATCATTCAATGGCAAGTAAAGTGTTGATACATTATAACTATCGATAGAACAGTCAAAAAAAAATTGGACATTTATTTAGAGATTCAAGCAAGAAAAAATACTGTTTAGTTCGTATGCATATGTTCTGGTAATGAAAAATGGTAAAACTACACAATAAAGATATTTAGATGTATTCAAAACATACCGTATGTGTTATATATCCATCATGCATATAGTTAGGTCAAAAACCTCAAATTAGTGACCATTCTCTGGCTAGTAAGGTTTGACGATTGATTTGACTTCTATGGATCTTTTAGGGGGAAAATAGCATCCATGTCCCTCGCAAAAGTGTTGGGAACTCCCCGGAGACAGCAAAATCCAAAATGGCCGCCATACAGGGGTCCAAAAAATTCAAATTGCTTCAATTTATTAAGCTATAAAGCATGTTGTTCGCTGAGCACAAGGATAGTTTGCCCCACTTCAGATGTTTGGTCAACGAGTTATCGGGTAAAACGTAAAAAGGTTTGCATATGGGTCTCCTGGGAGTTCCCAACACTTTTGCGAGGGACATGGAGACTATTATTTCTTCGAAAAGCCCCATAGAAGTCAAATCAATCGTCAAACCTTACTAGCCAGAGAATGGTCACTGAATTGAGGTTTTTGACCTAACTAATACATGAAACATCTGTCATTACCAGATCACATGCATATAAACTGAAACTAAAAGAGGACAATAAGTGTCCTTTTATTTATAAATAATTAAAATCATACTTACCTATCCTGTCAATCACATTTGCATATCTCCCCCCGGGACGATTAACCCCCAAAATATTCAAACTTGAACGTAATTTAGGCCTAGCGGGTGTAGCACCCCTTTAAATGCTATCTATGGGCTACATAGTAGCGTACCCAGGAACACCTGTAATCGGCAACCTGGGCGCCCAAACCTGTCAAAACCTCCTCTTTCTCTCGTTAAATCCAGGGGCTTTTGACAGGATAGGTAAGTATGATTTTAATTATTTATAAATAAAAGGACACTTATTGTCCTCTTTTAATTTATTACATAATACAATCATACTTACCTATCCTGTCAATCACATTTGCATAGAGACTAGCACCGGAGCTAGGTGGAGTATAGATGATACTTCCAATTACTCTGAACATATAGCAAAAACCATGATGGACAGGATAGATAGGTACGTGTTATCATAATGCACGCTAGGCCTAAAGTGACCTTGGAACTTATAGTTCCCTAATTACGGTACTTAGAATAGAGACTAAAATTCTTACCCGTTTAACTCTGCCTAGGAGTTGAGGTCATGTAGTACGAGTAAATTTAGATGACGTTAACTGCCTGTGTCCAATACAGCAGTGGCGTAACGACCTCTCTCTGTTCTAAGTTGTACATCTTTAATATACCTTGGTAAATGTCGAGTCTGACTTCCAAGATACCGTATTCAGTATTTCTGTGATTGATAAATCCTTTGCATGTACCCATGAAGCAGAGCCCTGACAGAGAGAGCTCTGGGTCTTTCTGCCGAGTCTTATGCTTAAGCCCTTTTAAAAAGCTTCGACCATCCACCCCGCTATCGTGGACCTCGCGACTGCACGGTATGGTTTTAAGTGAAAAATGTGTTGGATAGAACCACGAGCCAAACTAGTTCTCTCAATATACCACTTTAGGGCTCTGACGGGACAACGGAGACTCTGAGCCCTGATTTCCGTCTTCTTCATATACGGAAAAAACAGGAGGTGCAGAAAAAAATACTTCTTTCATTCCCTACTAAACACCCAGACCTAAAGTAGAGGGAAAACCCCACTAAACACAGCAAATTTTCCAAAGGTAAGAGCGTGAAGCTCAGAGCAGCGCTTGCCTGACGCTATAGTCATTAAAAAGAGCGCCTTCATGGCAACATATCTGATCGGAGAAGCCTGCATAGGTTCAACAAGGATAGTTATATAGTCCTACCTGAGACCATAATATGGTCTCAGGTCATACTAAAAAACCTAAGGAAGTTCCCAGGAGGGCCACAAATTGCGGACCCTGTGACGCTATTGTGAACAATGGAGGCACCATTTCGACAACCAGGGTGAAAAAACCTGGATGGCAGAAAGATAACCGGTGACAGTTGTAGAATCTGAGACCATAAGTTATTATGGTCTCAGGTAGAATGTAGGTTGGGATCATGTCGAGTTCTGAGAAAAATTGGCAATCTCCCCTATATTCGCAGTACACGGAACGAATTCTTATTGGCTACCACATAATAAAGTGCTTAGCTTCTACTAGAACATACTGTAAAAATTGAAAATGTTCGCGGTGGTTATATTTTTGCGCTTTTCGCGCAAAAAAAATATTTATCCGCGAAAATTATCACACGCGAAAAAATAGTTTCCAACATTCATGCAATGCATCCAGAAAGTCGCCTGCGAAAAAAAACCCAACAACAACAATACGCAAAATGTCTATGACATCAAAAATGCGCGAAAAAGAAAATCTATACGCAAAAAAATTGTGGCTTTTGCACTACAGTACTCCGAGCGGCAAGTCCTGCAGACTCTGCAGATAATCCCTCCTTATCAAAACGTCACTGGATAAGATCCAGGCAGCCAACCTCAGTTCTGCTGACTGCCCCCTTTGAAGGAATGCTTTGTTCTAGAGGGAAAAAAACTCGGAGAGCAGAGGGTTTTACTACCTCTAGCGGCGGGACTGACAGACTCTCGAGAAAGACCCTCTTTATCGAAGCGAAGCTTGACAGGACCGCACAGCTCACTTTATCAACAACAACAAAACGACAAGATATTTGATAAGAAATCATAAAGAACTCTGCATTCCAACATACCTGCCAATCACCTGACTGCGATGTGGCGAAAATATCATATTAGAACCATCATTGATGTATCAAATGACTACAAACCATCAGATAGCTTGAAGAAAAAAGAAACAGACGACAATATCCCATGGCGGCTATCAGCTTCAAAGCAACATCTTATACAAATATGCAAAAACACGCAAGGTGCAAAAAAGATGACCTCTGGGGTCAGAGGTCATTCCTGAGTTTATCCTGTTTCTCCTAGGAAACAATTATTTGTCAGTTTCGTAAAAACGTAAATAATAATATTCTAGCGCACATTCCTATGCTAGACCGCCTAGACGAAGAATCGTTGAATCTAGACGTGTAACAGAACAGAAATCTGTTAAATTCACAAACAAAAAATGACCGCCACGTGGTAAAAAACCTTGAACTCAGTGTTTCCATAAAAACAACCTAAAACAGCCCAACCGCAAAACGCCAATGAAAAAATGGCGTTTAATGGTTTGAAAGAAGAAAAGTCGTGGCCCATAAAGGTGACTCGACCTTTTTCTTTAATGGTTTATAGACATGGAAGATGCAAAAATGTCGGTCGTACATTCAGAATTCCACGAAAAAGGGGGAGTTTCTAAAAGAAATGGCGACATATAACCCCTTTTTCGGAAACCTTAGTACTATAAGGAATATTTTAACGGGTAGTGAAATCGCTGTGATATATCTTATTCACGAGCGAACTAACTCACCATCGGCGAGTATTAATATAGTGCTTTAGGCATATTCAAGCGAATAGTGAAATCGCTGTGATATATCCAATTCACGAGCGCGCTAAACCCGCCATCGTGAATATAGTATCGAACAAAATAGAACCGATTGATTTAAAAGTAAATCAGTGAGGGAAAAGAGAAAACCCTTCTGAACCGGGGAAAAAAACACATCCCGGTTCGGTAGGGCGAGGAGAGATAGCCGGGATCGGCCCAGCCAGCTCCGAAGGACGCGAGTGCCCCCGCCCCCTTTTTTCTCTCTCCCAGAGGAAAAAGGGTAAGCCAACTCCGGGGGAGGGGGCATCGATCTGTGACTCCTTTGTTGACTGGCTTAGAGGCTAATATTATAAGGTATAACAAATGCCGAACTTTACAACTTTGCCGCCGAACACGATAGATATTCAGAGATATATAAATCTGCCGGGGGATTATCTAAACACGAGAGCGATATTCGAACCATCGTGATAAAAGAACCTCGCGACTCCACTTAGCTTATGCCAGACCATTGGATTGTCCAACAGAGTTAACCGGTACCGCGATGCAGTATCGCATTCTCTACTCGTTAATGTCAATTCTGGGAGCTAGGAACCGGATATATATTATGTAGTACGGTACAGTCGTAATACTAGTACTAATTCCCAATCTAATACCCAAAGAAGATATTCCTTAGAATAGACCACTCTAAAGAGCTAGGCTCAAAGGACTGTTGAAATCTTCAGAAGATAGTCCAATAGTGGGTAACCTCGTCTATGTTATCGTATAGATATATGAACATGATAACATAAATATAAATATACTGTATGTAAGTCCATCGTATAATGAATCATGGATGCCTTAGTCAAGAAGACTTTTGCCATTGATACAAAAAAAGCGTACGACCGAAAAAGACAAACTAAAATATTTGAATTTTCGGCGCATGTCATATCATTATTCGTAGGATAAGTTCTTTGTGTGAACGGAGAACGAACATACCTCTCCACCTGCAAAAAGCTCATCGTCCAGAAACTCCTCGTGAGTTATCGAACGCCGTTGACATTATAGCCACTATTAACAGTATAGCTAAACTAATGTCTCCTCCATCGTCAGACCTGAGGATGAAGGTACGTGCCGCAATCACAACTTGACTCCTTCCTATGGGAAGGTATTATGTCCGTTGAGATCTTCCCATTTAAAATCGCAAGGGGAAGACGAGTCCCAATGGGGTTAAGAACCGTCTCAGTACGAAAGGAGTAAAAGACCTCCGACGACTCGATCGTCGTCTTCCTCCTTATCTTATTACCCCTTTGATCATAAATGTCATCACCGTTATCCTCAATCTGAAAATTACTACCGTTATATGACATGTTTGAGGCTAAGTCCACCGTTGAGAATAGACCTGAACGTCTAATTCACTCGGAGGCTGTTGTGATTGCTGTCGGCAAAGGACTACCAGTGGCGACACCATGGGCGCTACCTGAGAGTAGATTTTGAATCAATTTGCCATTAAAGGAACATAAAATAGTTATCGTAAGTCTATAGAGACCATAGGATACATGATGACTGAAGAAAATATTATCAAGTTAATTATTGTATGCTCAACTAAATAAATAACGAAATAAATAACAGCGATCAATGTACCAGGCAGATTAATTCAAGCAATCACGGGCATGGAAGGTCTGTTTGTGTAAGTAACATAACAGGATGCCCTGTCTAGCTGTCGATAATTGATCTGTTATCGCAACAGCCTGAGACTTGTAGTAATCGGTGATTAGTGTGAGTGTAATCTGTAATTACTCTCGCCTATTCATCAGTGGATTAGGCTTTCCACCACCTTCAGACCATGACGAATTACAACGTAATTGTTATTGGCTCTGGAATTAGTGCGTGACGAATTAGTCGGAGCGTAACTCTTATAATTGACACAAGCATTCATTGTGGTACCCCCCCCCCCCCCCCCACCCCCCCCCCCCCCCCCCCCCCCCCGGAGGGGTGCCACCTAAGAGGCTAACCGTCCCGTGGGATAGTTAGTGACTCGAATGCATGTCGTTAAAAACGAAAACCTTGCATGAACTGTGCTGCGTAACCAGTTCAGAGTGGCGTGGGGTGCTGAGTCCGAGTTCATTAAGGCAAAGCCATACGGAAACCAGAAACAGACGTGTGAGGTACCCCTTTTTTATACTGAATACAGATAATCCCGACTGCCTATCCTTGTCACAAGAGACTCGGACAGGTATGAAAGGGAGAGCGTGGTTCGGCAATCGAGAGTGATGTGTGTTTACATCACGAACCACTTGTGTTTGATCAACACAGCTCTCGTTGTGAGTGGCCTCACGTTGGTGTACCCAGGGGGTTGACACCTTTGTTGTTGGGTTTAGCTCAGCTGACCATACCAACAACTTCCACTCACAACCTTCGAGGGAGAGTTACAGACAAATCCATATCTCAACCTCGGTACGTCCTACTTCCTCTGAGTTTAATACAGAGTTTTCGGATTGAACATGCGTGGCATCATTATCAGATCCACCACGTCTTGGAGGGGTCAGCGAGGTCGTGAGACCACTCTGAGCCCTACTCGGTTCTTAACACTTTACAGCTGGGAACTCGTCCCTCGGATGAGTGACCAGCCTTATTCGAAATGGCACGACTCACAGCACCTGCGACACCACGGTCATTAGACGTGTCGCTTTGATTAGTTAACTTAACTACCTTAACAACTACCTTAGTGTAAGGGCGGGAACCAGAGGGGGAACGAAAGACAGAGAAGCAAGGCTCACGAGCGACATCTCTGAAGGCCAAAACGGAACCCCAATAGGACTGGGAAACAGAGTCACAGCGTTGACAAAGTATGCCCTGAGTACACCTGTGGTGCAAAAGATACCAAAAAGGAGATCCTAAAGGCCTTGTAATAGAAACGGATAGGATGTAAACAAGGCACCGAAGACTAAATAAAGCGGGGCAAGAGTGACATGACCCGCTATAAGTCATAGAAATACCACTAGAAACACCGATTAGGAATGGATAACAAGTATCAGACCTAATGTGTAAACAAACAAAATGGCGGCTCATAGAGACGCAAAAAAAGCACGATACAAGGGTTAACATGGATCGTGTCGATATTAGAGAGGCATCTAACGGAACGGGTAATGAACCCTGTTAGGAACCGATAATACTACTCTTTCGAATCCATAACACTAAGTACTAGGGTTCGTAAGTCTTTTAAAGGGTTATGACTAATCCTCCATGCACAGAGCCCCGAGACAAACGAAAAACTTCCCATGTTCTTAATGAATGGAGAGCCCTAAATACAGAAAAAACTGTATTATACTAAGAGATAGACGGACGGAACGGACTAGAAGTCTTGTTAAAGAACCGACCGTCAATTCTTTCGGATACATATCATTAAGTGCTGGGCCGAAAACTCAAAACGTATGAGCGCTGAGAGCTTTCCCTGGAACTTAATGTATAGAGAGCCCTATGTTTATAGATTGGATATACGGAACGGGTTAATTAGAACCCTGTTAAGAACCGTATACCAACTCTTTCGGATGCGTTCCATACTTTTAATACCTAAAGCGTATGAGCGCCGAGAGTATGGATAGGAGAGCCTTAACTAGTTACTCGGGGTTAGTTAGAACCCTGATTTGGTGTTGACAATTTCAGTTACGGATCCAACAATAAATACTAGGATAAAGGCTAAATACATCCTTTAGATATACTGGCCTACAAAATCCCTTCATACTTAAATATGGAGAGCCTTAAAAGCGAAACCAAAAAGGAAAAGACAACATGAAAAACGACTGGTTTCCCCCGTACGGGAGACCAGTCAAGCTGTCGAATTCGGAAAAAGACGCCATTTTGAAACAGAATCCTGACAAAGCACGAGTCAGAAAATGGATCAAATGGCTATAAAACAATATAAAAATCATCCAGCGGATGACTGAACGTTCGTAAAGTCAAAATGAATTGGGTAAAAAACCAAGAAACATGTAGGCTCCTATAAAAAAAGCCTACATGAATCAGTCCTAGGAAGGCAACTATCAGAGATAGTACCACATACGTTTTACCTGATAAGTTGCCAAAGAGAAAAGAGGAGGTTTTGACAGGTTTGGGCGCCCAGGTTGCCGATTACAGGTGTTCCTGGGCACGCTACTATGTAGCCCATAGATAGGATTAAAAGGGGTGCTACACCCGCTAGGCCTAAATTACGTTCAAGTTTGAATATTTTGGGGGTTAATCGTCCCGGGGGGAGATATGCAAATGTGATTGACAGGATAGGTAAGTATGATTGTATTATGTAATAAATAGTAATTTTTGTGACTGGAATTTCAAAATGAATTTCAAAACAAAAAAATCGAAATAGATTATACAAATATGTACATATCTTCCTAATGTTATATCATGTGACAGGCAACATATTCATATTTAGTTTAACAAAATGTAAGAAGCCCTAATGTGAGTAATGTACTGAAAACGTTGTTGCTTTGGAAATAATTTTTCTACACAAAAAACGGTCCACAAAACATACTTTTGATCAGAGTAAATGAGACAATTTGCTGTGCTGTTGGTCATGGGATATGATGTGGGTCACTCCGGGTCAAATATGGGGCATCCAAAGTCATGTTTTGGAAGAAAATGTTTAAAAAATTCACTTCCGATACCAATTAGGTAACCGAAGGGTAACCGGGTCCTGGTCATACCCTTTATTTCAAAAAGAGTTTTCAAACTGATTTTGACTAAACTCAAAATTTCTCAAATTGATCTTGCCTCCACATAATACGCCGAACATTAATTAAAGTCCATAAAATTATGCCATTGTTGGTGCGATATCCCGAAGCTTTAATCATATTAATAATGGCTACGGTACTGTGTTATCTTGATATATTTACCTAAATTCGGCAAATGGCTCCGTATTTTTTCTAAAAATAACTGAAAAGGAATATCAAGAATTTAGATTAATAAAGTATTATGTGCGTCATATTCGTATAAAAGAACACACGCCCTATCCATCCACGCCCATATAACGTTGCAAAGATGAAAGTGAGTAGTGTCAGGGATTCAAACAAAATTCCTGGGAATTAGGAATTAGCCATACAGAATGGGTGGGTGGGGATTCTCACTTTAAAATAAAATAGAATAGATAGGGAACGGTACCGAATCATAATATTCACACAAAATGGATAAAATTCATACCGAATTAATGAAAGGGTATCCATATAGAATATACGGGAATTTACACAGAATGGATGGTTATTCCAACACAACAAATACAATTCGTACAGAATTGATGGTCATGCATACAGAATGGATTCATACATAATGGATTGACATTCATACAGAATAGATGGGCATTCATACAGAATGGAAGGGCATTCATACAGAATGGATTGTCATTCATACAGAATGGACATGTATATAGAATGGATTGACATTCATACAGAATGGATGGGCATTCATACAGAATGGATTGACATTCATACAGAATAGATGGGCATTCATACAGAATAGATGGTCATTCATACTGAATGGATTGACATTCATACATTCATACTGAATGGATTGACATTCATACATTCATACAGAATGGATGGGCATTCATACAGAATGGATTGGCATTCATACAGAATAGATGGGCATTCATACAGAATGGATGGTCATTCATACTGAATGGATTGACATTCATACAGAATGGATGGGCATTCATACAGAATGGGTTGACATTCATACAGAATGGATGGGTATGCACACAGAATGGATGGGCCGCATGCACACAGAATGAATGGGCATTCCTACAGAACGGATGAGCATTCTTTCATACAGAATGAATGAGCATTCATACAGAATGGATTGACATTCATACAGAATGGATGGGCATAAATACAGAATGGATGGGCATTCATACAGAATGGATTGACATTCATACAGAATTGATTGACATTTATACAGAATGGATGGGCATGCACACAGAATGGATGGGCATTCCTACAGAATGGATGTGCATGCACACAGAATGAATGGGCATTCCTACAGAACGGATGAGCATTCATTCATACAGAATGAATGAGCATTCATACAGAATGGATTGACATTCATACAGAATGGATGGGCATAAATACAGAATGGATTGACATTCATACAGAATTGATTGACATTCCTGCATATTGTATTGTCATTCATACAGAATGAATTGACATACCTGCAGAATGGATTGATATTCATACAGAATGGATTGACATTCATACAGAATGGATTGACATTCATACAGAATAGATGGGCATTCATACAGAATGGATGGTCATTCATACATAATGGGTTGACATACAGAATGGATGGCCATGCATACAGAATGGATTGACATTCATACAGAATGGATGGGCACGCACACAGAAATTAATGGATGCGCATTCATACAGAATGGATGGGCATGCGCGCATACAATCATCGAGGGTATTCTTCGAAGAATTTTCTGCTTATGTTTCATCATTATCAACATCGGTTTGTAAACTCTTGATAGTCGGAGACTTCAATTTTCATTAGCTTCATGAACCATCTGACTCTGATGTCATACGCCTCGCTGATATTCTTTCATCTTCAAATTTAACCCAGTTTGTATGCGATCCTACCCATATTGATGGCCATACTTTAGACCTTGTTATTTCGCGTTCAGATGATGATATCGCTGATTCTGTGACTGTTCCATTTTTGTTTACAGATCACGCCGTTATTCATTGCCAGCTCGCTTTACAAAAACATAAATTTGCAAGGAAAGTTATTTGTTATCGTAAATGGAAATCCATCAAAAAGGATAATTTCGCGGAGGATTTACAACTAAGTGAATTGATAAGCAGCTCATCAGATCTTGATCTTGATACCTTTGTTGATAAATATGACACTATTCTTCGCAATATTTTTGACAATCACGCACCTTTAAAACGTAGATCCATTACTATTCGCCCCTCTAATCCATGGTATACTCCTGAAATTGATACCGCCAAGCGGCCAAAAAGCTTCGCAAAAAACTTGAGCGAAGATGGAGAAAAAACCATCTTGAGATAGACAGACAGCTATTCAAATCACAGCGCATGGTTGTTGTTAATATGATAAATGATGCCTTTCCTGATGATGCCAACTCAAAATACAACGAAGACAAAATATTGCAATGTCAAAGCCAAAAGGACATTTTCAAAGTCGTCGAGAGTCTCTTACACCAGAAAGGCAATGTCAAGCTACCCTCGCACGCTTGTCAAAAGGAACTTGCACATCGATTCAATTATTATTTTGTCTCCAAAATTTCTAAAATCTCGATACCATTGCTCCAACTGAACTGTTCTGCCGAGAATAATGTTGCTACATTTATGATTTCTTTCACGCCTGCCACTGACGATTAAATATATAAGCTTGTGTCTTCTTCACCTTCTAAGTCGTGTACATTGGACCCAATTCTAACATGGATGTTGACAGATCACCTTAACATCATGGTGTCCGTCATTACTAAGATTGTAAATCTCTCTCTTGAAAATGCAAAACGTCCGGACCATTTTAAAAATGCTCTTGTTTCTCCACTTATAAAAAAGCATTCCTTGGACGCTGACATTTTGAAAAACTTTCGTCCTGTGTCCAATCTGCGTTTTGTATCAAAAATTGCTGAAAAAGTTGTAGCACATCGTCTTGCTGAACATTTATGTCTAAACAACTTATATGAACAACATCAATCAGCATACAGAAAATATCATGGTACAGAGACCGCGCGCTCTTCGTAAAGTACACAATGACATTTTACGTGAATTGGATGGTAAACGTGGCATTTTTCTAACAGAACTCAAGCAGCCTAAACATAAATGGAACTATTTCTACACATGTTCCGCTAAAATACGGCGTTCCTCAAGGATCTGTACTCGGACCTACACTATTCACCATATATTCCTCTCCCATTGCTAGCATTGCTCGCAAACATGGATTAGATGTTCTTAATTTAAATGATCGTAATGATAAAATGTCGGCCCGTCAACGCGCAGAAGCTTGTATTTTAGAAATTAAGTCGTGGATGTCTGTAAACAAGCTGAAATTGAATATGATATTGATAAGACAGAGTTTTTAATTATGACCTCCAGATTTAATCAACGTAAATTACGTGATCATCATATCAATATTGACACTTCTTCTGTTATTGCTTCAAAATCTCATCGGAACCTAGGAATTGTGGGTTTGATAATAATCTATGTATGGATGTTGAAGTTCGACGGATATGCCATTCAGTGTAACTATACAGGTAATAAATGGGCTTCTAACTCTTAAAATATATATCCTACCTAAAAATATTAGATTATAAAGTTGTTGAGAAATTTGTCTTCTTTAATATGAAATATTGCACGCTAGGATCGGGTGATTATTGAGGAAGTGGCACTCACAAATGTAAGGAGAAGTCCGATTTTCATTTTCACATTTTTATTTTCTACACGCGGACCAATCTACGGGTACCTTATTGATTACCGGTAGGTAGTGCAATTGGGGGATGCATGCGCAGCAGTCAATAGTTAGGTCACCCAAGCCCTATATGAAAGCTATGAAGCTATGTCAGTCGTCACAAACATGCACAAACACAATAGTCAAACGACCTTGCTATTGTCATGGTATTGTCAACATTCCCTACACAGAGGTCTGCAGTGCAAATCTGTACGATTTTCGCCATGTAATGTCTATGGCAGATTTCATTCCGTTGTATAAAGCTATGAGGTTTCCGTGGTCTTCGCTATCTCCAAGCAGATAGAGCAATACGTACATGGACTTTTTTGTAGACGAGGGTTCATTTCATGATTTTGTGAGGTTTAGAGTGAGTTAGGATTCCTGTAATTTTGAAGACCACGGATTTTCAAAACGTGAATTTTTTCCAACATTTTACGACATAAATTTGGTCACTAATCGTGTTTGAAACTATACATTTTACCGTTCTGCCGATGTTATTGACCCTCCTCTAAAATTCTACATGATTTTTAACACGTTTCTCAGATTTTGAGATGACCATTTTCCGAAGCTATTTCTGGCAAATATTGCAGTCACTAGGACTCCATTGTTTTCTTGCGTATAACAAAATATGACATGCAGTGTGACCTTCCTACTGGCTGCAGGTTGGACAGTCGACCGCATTGTTCCGATGGATCAATACGCCACACATATGCTACCTGTCATTCTCTCCCCAGTGTTGAAATGTAAAATGTGAATTTGAAATTTTGACTTTACCTTACATTTTGGATTGTCGCTTCTTAAATATTCAACCGATCCTAGCGTGCAATATCTCATATTAAAGAAGATAAATTTCTCAACAACTTCATGATTTAATATTTCTAGGTAGGATATAGGTTTAGAGTTAAAAGTACATTTGTTACCTGTATAGTTACTTTTTTTGATGACTTGTATAAATAGACTATCATATAAGTATTGTCTTATCATCATGCCCATAGGTCATGATTATCAGGTCTTAAAATAGACTATCATATAAGTATCGTCTTATCATCATGCCCATTGGTCATGATTATCAGGTCTTAAAATATACTATCACAAAAGTATCGCCTTATCATCATGCCCATAGGTCATGATTATCAGGTCTTAAAATAGACTCACATAAGTATCGTCTTATCATCATGCCCCTAGGTCATGATTATCAGGTCTTAAAAAATAGACTATCACATAAGTATCGTCTTATAGTCAGACCCATAAGAGGTCATGATTATCATGTCTAAGTATAGACTATCATGCATGTATGAAATTATTGTTGAAAGTACAGGCCCATAGAAGGTCATGATTATCTGGTCTTAGTATATTTAGGCTATCATACATGTATTAAATTGTTGTCAGTCAAAGAACGATACGACATTTTTAACATTCAAAGTTAAAATTAAATCAGAACAAGCCAAAGCCTCTGAGTCTGCACCTTTAGGTAGCTGGAACAAGCCAAAGCCTCTGAGTCTGCACTTATAGGTCAGAACAAGCAAATGCCTCTGAGTCTGCACTTTTATTAGTCAGAACAAGCCAAAGCCTCTGAGTCTGCACTTTTAGGTAGCTGGAAAGAACAATGGTCTCCGCATCAGCTGAATAAAAGAATAATGGTTTCCTTGTCAGCAGTACGCAGTTAACCCCGATAGACACTTTTTGAAGTAATAGCTTCACTCTAAACTGCAAGTTGGCAGTTCCGACCCATATAAACATTATGCATCGCAGTTAACACCGATGGACACTTTTTGAAGTAACAACTTCACTCTAAACTGCAAGTTGGCAGAAGAGAAACATTATGCATTGCAGTTAACACTGATTAACACTTTTTTTGAAGTATCAGCTTCACTCTAACCTGCAAGTTGGAAGTTAAGACCCATAGAAACATTTCAAAGTCATAGTTATTACGCGGATAGAAAATCGCACCTCATTCAGATTATGAGAACACTTCCAGCATCTATCAGTGATGGACACTATTATTAAACTGTTCCGTGGTTCAACAGTATCATTAAGTGATAATGCAACGAGCGAGTACATTATTTATTGTACTGTGCAGCGCTTCAATGATATTATTTCGAGTGATATTGCAATGGACACTATTACCTGATCGGTATTTCATTGATATCATCATGAGTATTCAGACAACGAAAGTTTTGTTATACTACAACTTTCTTTCTTTTAAAGGGGAGATGTGATGAATCCCTAAGTATTATGACTGAAGTAGTGAAATACTGCCCTCTATAGTTTAGACAGTTACCCAAAGATGACAGGCTGTGCTGCTAGACTAGACAGACAGCTGTGATTAGCCAGGAGAATCAATGGCGACCACCGTGATAACACACACATGTGGTAGCTGAAGAAGAGACATCAGCTTCCATTGCAAAACGATGCGTTCTTCTCCTCAAACTTTTATTTATTCAACCTACTAATGATTTGGCAAGTGGTGTATACTAAACAGGCCTGCAACGCAGAACTACAAGTGGAACATTTCCCCAAAATGCATGCATGCTTATTTATTTAGACTAGTCTTAGGCCAAGTCCGGACATTAGATAATCGTGGAAAGAGTAGAAGACTCTACTTTTTCCAGGACATGATTATTGTTTATTAATGACTATTTATTTGTATCTTTAGCGTGAATAAACCGTATACAGTCCTCAAATTAAGTAACTGACCAGGTAATTAATATGCTCACAATTCCAAAACTATAGCTCTTACGTAAAGATATTAAATTACAAAGAGTTGAAGAAAATCTATTTCCTTCAATTTGAGATATTACACGTGAAGATTGAATGAATATAAATTCAGTTATGAGTTCAAAACCAAAGCCAAGTCAGTTTTTCATTTTAACATTTTGTTCGTCGACACGCAGCCTCGGACTAGCAACAGGCAGATTATTGATTAACTGGTAGCGATAACTCACGGGTTGATAGTTAGGCCTAGATGAGGATTTGGGATGCTTCAATTGATCAATGCAGCCCATACACATACCTGTCACACACCCCCGCGTGTTCAAAACCTAAGTGTTAAAATGAAAAACTGACTTGGTTTTGGTTTTGAACTCATAACTGAGTTAATATTCATTCAATCTTCACGTGTAATATCTCAAATTAAAGAAAAGAGATTTCCTTACAACTTTATAATTTAATATTTGTACGTAGGAGCTACAGTTTTGGAGCTATGAGTATATTTATTACCTGGTCAGTTACTTATTTTGATGACTGTACATGATTTGATTTGACACGTTTGTTGTTGTTTATACCTTTGTGTGAACAGAATGTTAGGTACTTCGACCTTGATCAAATCCTATTTTATGGATATACAGATAATATAGAATGCGATCGTAACACGAGGCACAAACAATAAAATACAAAAATACAAATTAACATGAAAAATACATAAACAAGGATGAGTTGCATATACGAAGAAATCAATTATAAACTGAGTCAAATAATTCTTAAATTATTTGATACGAAATTTTTAAGTTACCTTCAGCTTCATGACCTTGGTCCCAAGATTCTCTTGATCGATCAACCGGGTTTACTGTCCCATCAGTTGCCAATGATTTACTCATGATTAACTATGACTCACTGTTTGTTACTCCATGCACATTCATACACTTGCTAGCGCACTTACAATAACATTACAACTTACATTTTTGTCTTTCCGCTTGTGGACCCCTACAGCAAGCTGACAGACCACACGCCATCTCTTTCAAATCTATGTGATTATCACAGTTTTCATCAAAAGCGTGGAATACACCTATGGAGATATCACGGGTGATCAGCCAGCCTAAAAAAAAAGGTAGTAAACAAATAATGTAGAGATAAATGTGACCGCGGTAATCCCAGCACGATATTGGCATATTGGCATATTCATATTGGCATATTGGTATATTGGCATATTGGCATATTGGCATATAGGCATATTGGCATATTGGCATATTGGACACATAACTAAATATGTAAAGATTATAGATATATAACCTTTGAACCGAAAATATGTCCACGTAGAGGGCGTGTTTTCTTATGGTTGTTTTCTTTCAACATTGGCAAAAAAGAAAGAAGAAGAAAAAAGGACTTAACTTCAATCGATTTTGCTGACAAACTGATCCAAAGATACATTCTTTTTTTGTTAATAATATTGAATCACAATACCTAAAGATTATTTCCTGTAAGATACATGAACTTTGACAAATATGTCCACGTAGGTTTGTGTTTTCTTTCTACATTGGCAAATAAAGAAAAAGAAAAAACCTTAAATTCAAGCGACTTGCTGGCAAACTGAGCCCAAAAGATATATTCTTTATTGTTAAAAATATTGAATCACAATACCTAAAGATTTCCTGAAAGATACATGAACTTTGACCGACATTTTTCCACGTAGAGGGCGTGTTTTCTTTCTACATTGGCAACAACAAAAAAAGAAAAGGATTTAAATTCAATCGATTTTGCTGGTAAACTGAGTCCAAAGAAATATTATTTTTTGTTAATAATAATGAATCTATATACGTAAAGAATATTTTCTGAAAGATGCATTTTATTTTATTTTATTTGATTTTATTCAGCATATTATCACATTATACAAAAATAGGATTGCACGGAATACATATATAAACTATATTAGAACTACAAATATACGTACGAGGGTCATTCAATAAGTTCTACCTCCTACCTCATAACTTTGTTGTTATACAAGCCAGTCGTATGAAATATTCCACAATTGAAGCTTTGAATCTCAGCTACCAAATCATAGTAGATTGGTCTGAATAGTCATTGTACTTTTCAGGATATGCAGTAAAAACCAAACTTCCATTTAGTGCGACGGAAACTGGTAAAAATCAGCCAAATGTTTCCTAAGTGCTATTCATTTGGCTAATTCTAAGAGACAAAATGTACCTATTGGTCAATTTCAATCGTTCTAAGTTACAAATATCCCTTGAACAGACTTAAAACAATACAAGTGACTGATTTCTTGGCGGAAAATGCCCTCTAATTAGCCAGAGCCAGGCCAGGCCAGGACAGCCATCAATTATAGCCCTACCCTAGAGAACCACTGCAAAAGACATATTTGCTTTTCATAGGAACTAAGAGATCTTCATTGTACAGGACTAAATGGAAATATTTCAAGTCTCTCAAAGATATTTTTTCTATCACTGACTACCTGATTAACTATTCTAAATGTTGCATATAAGGAAAACTGATAAAATTACTATCATGTTAAGATTTTACATTCGAGGCATCACTGTGGCTTGACTTGTTACAACGAACATTTTACTGAATATCAGTATTCCAGTATGCTAAAGGCGTGTCAATACATTCGAGTTGATATTATACTATTTGCAAGCTACAAAGGTTAATATTGCCTACAATCTGATTTATACATGATAGCATAGCATTATATTCAGAAATAATTCATTGTTTTCTATTTTCAGTATTTAAATCGGCGGTTATACCTAATCATACAATACGGAGAGAAAACGAAAAAACATGTATTTATCTTTGGGGTAATTTTCCGTGTCCGTTGTCCAAAATCTCTCTCTGGCTTTGATTGCATCAAGACAAAAGTAAAATAGGTATCAATTAGCATTTAGTATAAATGTGTAGCTATGATTCAGAGCTATAATCATGACAAATGTCATGAGGCTGACATTCATATTAGCGATGTTATGAGTGAGGAGGTAGAACTTATTGAATGACCCTCGTACATACGTTTATACAGCAAAACATTTAAAATGATAACATGCCAAGGATAACCCTTTAAGCTAAAGAAACTTATTTCCAAAGGGGTCCTTATATTACAATTAAGAAAAGGTATGACCCTGCATATATACTATAAAAACACCACACTCACTTTAAAACGGGAAATACACTTTGCCCAAAGATTTGTCCACGTAGAGGGCGTGTTTTCTTTCTACATTGGCAAAAAGAGAAAGAAAAAGGACATAACTTCAATCGTTTTTCTGGCAAACTGAGCCAAAAGATACATTATTTGTTGTTAATAATAATGAATTAATAATACTAAATACGTAAAGAATATTTTCTGAAAGATACATGAACTTTGACCGACGATTTTTTTCCAGCAGAGGACGTATTTTCTTTCTACTATGTCAACAAATAGAAAAAAGAAAATACACTTAACTTCAATCGATTTTGCTGGCTAACTGAGCATAAATATATATTATTTTTGGTTAATAATAATGAATCTAAATACGTAAAGAATATTTTCTGAAAGGTACATCAACTTTGACCAAAGATGTTTCCACGTAGAGGGCGTGTTTTCTTTCTACATTGGCAAACAAGAAAAAGGACATAACTTCAATCGTTTTTCTGGCAAACTGAGTCCTAAGATATATTATTTTTTGTTAATAATAATGAATCTAAATACGTAAAGAATATTTTCTGAAAGGAACATAAACTTTGACCGAAGATTTTTCCACGTAGATGGCGTATTTTCTTTCTATATTGGCAAAAAAGGAAGAAAAAAAAAGGACTTACATTCAATCGATTTTGCTGGCAAACTGAGCCCAAAGATATTTTTTTGATGTTAATAATAATGAATCTAAATACGTAAAGAATAACTTCAATCGTTTTTCTGGCAAACTGAGCCCAAAGATATATTATTTTTTGTTAATAATAATGAATCTAAATACGTAAAGATTATTGTCTAAAAGATACATGCACTTTGACCAAAGATTTTTCCACGTAGAGGGCGTGTATTCTTTCTAGATTGTCAAAAAAAGAAAAAGGACTTAAATTCAATCAATTTTGGTGGCAAACTGAGCTCAAAGATATATTATTTTTTTGTGAATAATAATGAATCTATATACGTAAAGGGAGCACAGCACCAAGACGCTCTCCATAGACTTTACTGTTAAAAAAGGCTTACTTATATGGCTCTAGTTTCTAAATTAGCCATAAAATTTCAATGAAATTTTGATATGTTTTACTCACAAGGGTAATCTACAACATATCTCAATATGAAGCAAACTTTCTCGTGCACTTTTTTTGCTATAAGCCGCCGCATAACAACGTAGTGATATGCCTACCTAAATTCGGTCTCCGGTCTGGATATCACCGCGTGTGTAAATCGGTCCGTGAAATTAAAATTGACCTCAAATCACCTAGTTTAAATGTCAGAACATCAACTACACATTTCAAACACAACATATTAGTGAAAAATTATATCATAAACCGTCAAAAAATAACTCTCTTTCCCGCCAAATAGGAACTATTGTCGTACTCAACTTTGATTGATCGCGACGATAGCGTGTCGCGATACCTATTTAGGTATGTGCTCCCTTATAGAGCACAAATTTGCTCAAAATCATTCAAAATTGATATCAACTTTTTCAGCGTGAAATTTTGAACAAACTAGCCAAATAAAATTACAATTGAACAATCCGTTTTTGAAATATGATCTGATCACGGAGGCCGCATCTTCCGTAAAATCACTATTATTTTCCGTTTTTTGACTCTAGACGCGGCACGCTTTGATTTGTTAGGCCTACACTCACGAAATTCAAACTTTTTGACTCAAATCCAACTGATTTTGATTTCGATCAGTCTCTGATTATGTCGACCTAACCCACCTATAACACATCAACTGAAATAACGCCGTGTTTTTGTTTAAAAAAGAGCAACCACACCGGGCAACCACACCTCCCCCCCCCCCCCCCTGTTTTTTAAACCGGACAAAGTTGGCCTATGCCATAAATACACTGCCCAGTAGATATCAAAACGCATAGATTTGGGTGAAACCCGACTTTTATTTATTGCATTGTGTAATACACCTACACTGGATCGCAGCACGCGGGAGATCGGGCACCTGGCGCTATAAGGGAGCACAGCACCAAGACGCTCTCCATAGACTTTACTGTTAAAAAAGGCTTACTTAAATGGCTCTAGTTTCTAAATTAGCCATAAAATTTCAATGAAATTTTGATATGTTTTACTCACAAGGGTAATCTACAACATATCTCAATATGAAGCAAACTTTCTCGTGCACTTTTTTTGCTATAAGCCGCCGCATAACAACGTAGTGATATGCCTACCTAAATTCGGTCTCCGGTCTGGATATCACCGCGTGTGTAAATCGGTCCGTGAAATTAAAATTGACCTCAAATCACCTAGTTTAAATGTCAGAACATCAACTACACATTTCAAACACAACATATTAGTGAAAAATTATATCATAAACCGTCAAAAAATAACTCTCTTTCCCGCCAAATAGGAACTATTGTCGTACTCAACTTTGATTGATCGCGACGATAGCGTGTCGCGATACCTATTTAGGTATGTGCTCCCTTATAGAGCACAAATTTGCTCAAAATCATTCAAAATTGATATCAACTTTTTCAGCGTGAAATTTTGAACAAACTAGCCAAATAAAATTACAATTGAACAATCCGTTTTTGAAATATGATCTGATCACGGAGGCCGCATCTTCCGTAAAATCACTATTATTTTCCGTTTTTTGACTCTAGACGCGGCACGCTTTGATTTGTTAGGCCTACACTCACGAAATTCAAACTTTTTGACTCAAATCCAACTGATTTTGATTTCGATCAGTCTCTGATTATGTCGACCTAACCCACCTATAACACATCAACTGAAATAACGCCGTGTTTTTGTTTAAAAAAGAGCAACCACACCGGGCAACCACACCTCCCCCCCCCCCCCCCTGTTTTTTAAACCGGACAAAGTTGGCCTATGCCATAAATACACTGCCCAGTAGATATCAAAACGCATAGATTTGGGTGAAACCCGACTTTTATTTATTGCATTGTGTAATACACCTACACTGGATCGCAGCACGCGGGAGATCGGGCACCTGGCGCTATAAGGGAGCACAGCACCAAGACGCTCTCCATAGACTTTACTGTTAAAAAAGGCTTACTTATATGGCTCTAGTTTCTAAATTAGCCATAAAATTTCAATGAAATTTTGATATGTTTTACTCACAAGGGTAATCTACAACATATCTCAATATGAAGCAAACTTTCTCGTGCACTTTTTTTGCTATAAGCCGCCGCATAACAACGTAGTGATATGCCTACCTAAATTCGGTCTCCGGTCTGGATATCACCGCGTGTGTAAATCGGTCCGTGAAATTAAAATTGACCTCAAATCACCTAGTTTAAATGTCAGAACATCAACTACACATTTCAAACACAACATATTAGTGAAAAATTATATCATAAACCGTCAAAAAATAACTCTCTTTCCCGCCAAATAGGAACTATTGTCGTACTCAACTTTGATTGATCGCGACGATAGCGTGTCGCGATACCTATTTAGGTATGTGCTCCCTAAAGAAGAATATTTTTTGAAAGATATGTACTTGGCCGGAGACTTTTCCACGTAGAGGGCGAGTTTTTTTTCTACATCAGCAAAAAAGGAAAGAAAAAGGACTTAAATTCAATCGATTTTGCTGGCAAACTGAGCTCAAAGATATATTATTTTTACGTAAATATTATTGTCTGAAAGATACATGAACTTTGACCGAAGATTTTCCACGTAGAGAGCGTGTTTTCTTTCTACATTGGCAAAAAAAGACAAGAAAAAGGACTTAAATTCAATCGTTTTTCTGGCAAACTGAGCCCAAAGATATATATATATATATATGTTAATAATAATGAATCTAAATACGTAAAGATTATTGTCTGAAAGATACATGAACTTTGACCGAAGATTTTTCCACGTAGGGTTTTCCACTATAGTGTTCTTTGTTAGTTTAAAATAGATAAAATACAATATTAAATACAATATTAAGTTAATTAAATTATCCAATTAAAACACATTTAACTTAAAAATTGTATTGGAACTCACTGTATAATTCAATGGGGGTCACGCTGTTACCGTCACGCTGTTACCAAAAAAGTAACAGCGTGACATATTGCTAATTGAAATAATTAATTAACAAAAGGTAGTACTGCATCTTTGAAGCATGTATGTTATAGGTCTATGGGAGTGTGATTTGCATTGCAAGTATTATTTAATTTGTATATGTAGATTTAATGAAAATTTTAAAAAACCTTAAAAACATCCATTTTTTCGGTAACAGCGTGACATTTTGGTGAAATCTTAATACAAATTGATCGTTGAGTCGCAACGCAGAGTGGTTTTTGTTTTGTTTTTAATTTAAAGAATAATATAAGTATGTAAGAGCTCACTTACTGATAAAATAATTTTAAAGTGATTATTTTCAGTTTATAAATAACAGATTTTACAACAAAATTAATAAAATTAGTAGATTATGCTAATTAAAACGGGGAAAAAACACAAAATATGTAAAAAAAATGAAAATAAAGTTCATATCTGGAAAATTTAGACTTTTAGCTTTAATTTGATACTAAATATGTTAGGATATGAATAACTTGAAAATTAGTGGTCATGTCCACCTTGCATGGAATTGCCCTACTTTAGCATCCCAGGGGAACCAGATTCGATGACTGTTACATTGCTGGGATTTTTTCTGCATTAAATGTGTTGCGCGGTTTGACCTCCCTTGATGTTAGCCCATATAATTTCATCCGGATATTAATCACAGTGATATTGTGGTAGTCTGATTATTTCATGTCCATTATAATTTGCAAGTCGTCAGTACTTGTTAGCTACACAAACTTTATAAGTAGCTCAAAATGTGAAATCATCCAAAAAATCAAATCGGGACACATTTTATGGTGTCTGTCATTTTTTATGCTAAATTGCCGGGAATTTTTTTCTGCATCAAATGACCGGTTAGCTACTCAAACTTTATAAGTAGCTCAAAATGTAAAATCATATCCAAAAAATCAAATCGGGACACATTTAATGGTGTCCTTCATTTTTTTAGGCTAAATTGCCAGGGTTTTTCACCATCAAGTGTGTTGCAGTATGACTGGCTAGCTACACAGACTGTATATGTAGCTTAAAATGTGAAATCAAATCAACAAAAAAAATGCGGGACACATTTTATGGTGTCTGTCATTTTTCATGACAGACACGGCAATTTTATTTCTCTGTCAAATGTGTCGCAGTTTGACCGGTTAGCTACACACATTTCATACGTAGCTCAAAATGTGAAATCATCCAAAAAATCAAATCGGGACACATTTTATGGTGTCCGTCATTTTTAAGCTAAATTGCCGGGAATCTTTTTCTGCATCAAATGACCGGTTAGCTACACAGTATGAAATGAAAATGAATGAAATCAAATGTACATGTACACATCATGTTGATGACCTGAAGAGAATCGACGAAGGAAGTGGTGAATTAAAATTGAAATAAGATAAATCTGATTTGCATGATTGTTGATATTCGGCGTTGAATGAATAGTACCTTACTCATGCGGTATAATTTTGAACTTGGGCGTTAAACCGAAGTTCAGGTCTAACAATTTCAGAGGGAGTAAGTTTAAGCCTGGTAGGGGGGGGGGCGTGGTCAGTAAACTATGATGCTTTAAGTAAGCATGCCTGATCAAAAAATATGTAAAAGGGGTGTGTGTGTGGGTTTCTTATTCAAAATTAATCATTTTCAAGAAATGTTTGAAGAAAAAGGATACCTTTTGTCACAATCCTGTTGAACTTACATGAACTTCAGAATCAATAAGATTGTGGTGATTTATGAACCCAGGCTCTCATTTGTTTGACATTATCAAGACCTTTTTACTTCAAACTGAAAAGAAAGGCCTATGTTTTAATTTAAATTTTGTATAGTGTTGGTGCAATAAATCTACTTGTTTAAGGGGTCAAATTTGGAGAGAAAAAATGCACGCAATCTTTATTAACGATATAGGGTGAAAATGTTTGGTCATGCATACTTACAGCATTGAATGGATCCCCCTCCCCCGGGTATAGCCTCATTTTGACGTGCGCTAAACATGGACTGTATTTGGAAGCATACACACGCCCTCAACCAGATATTTTGGTATTTTAATATTTGATAGAATCATGCTTAGTGTGGTTTGTCTGAAAAGATCAAGAAAGTTTAGAAAATACAACTGAAAAATTATACTCATTAAGAATATTGAATGAACTTGACGCATATATTTTAATCAAAAAAATGTTGGTATGCAATGGTAGATTAAGTAACAGTAATGGTTGATTAAGTAAGACAATGAACATTGTTTGTGCGTGAAATAATACATTTATCCCATTCCATGCGGCAGTACAGTTCCAACATTTCGCAAAATGTTTCTTAAATTTCAAAATTATTGAATGTCATCACCATATTTGGAATCACCATGACAAAATGCATTAAAATAAGTACAGACATGCCTAATACTGGACTTACTGGTTCAGTAATTCTTGGGACAGACTGAAAGTTGGGAAAGGTCTCTGAACAATTTGTTTTGTATGACTTATAGCACGAGGCAGCGTAAGCTGCCGAGAGCTATAAGTAATTAATAGCACTCATCGATAGTACTGGTATTAGTGATGATTTATGTGTCAGAACTCTGCTGTACAAACCCTTGCACAGTTGGACACTGATAGAACTTAGAAGTTTTGATTCAAGCAACACTGATCAAGATAGACAATCATCTACTAAACACACACACACCAAGTTGGGATATAATTAATCAGGTTATTTACGATGTCAAATTTATAGCACTCTGAAGCTGTACGATAAGTGAAATTTGTGGAACTCTGGACTGGCTGTGTATGTGCTATTAGTATAATTATGGTAAAACTACTAGCCGTGTGGAAAGTGTTAATTCTAGCCCAGAGTTGAGTGGGTAAACATCAAGAGGATATTGTCAAGGCTGTTGTCGGGTGATGTGCGTGTTAGATCACAGATGGTGGAAGTGTATGGTTTTTAGATCATCTGATTACAACGTGAAATCACTTTGATCAGGAAACAATTGGCAGTGTTTAGAAGCGATAAGAATCGTATTAGTGTATAGGTTTCAAGCGCTACCATGGTTCCCACTTGTTATTATAAAAACATAGGCCATGATCAGACCATCGTACAATGTGTAAAAAATTCCAGCCATAGGCGGATTGATAATGTCTTTGTATTAAAAAGAGCAATTTAAAAATGTTTGATAAAGATTAAATTGATCTCCAAGACATGCATTGTTAAATCCAGAGAATGAGAACAACTCCGGGCATGAGTTGATATTGCTCGTGTCATTTAATATGAACTACAAAGTAGACTATTCAACAGCCAATATCCAAATTATATTTCAACAAAAAATGAGGGGACTTTACTATTTTGAATGAGTGTAAATAAATCATGTGATTCATTTCGTACTTCTGTGTCCTTGTGCTAGGTGAACGACTTGATCGTTGTATTGTTCCCAACATGTGACTTTAAGGAAGAAGTGTGTATAATTGGTTTCAATTGCCCTGTTTATCGTTATTTCAATTTGATGGTGAAGTCCCTATCGTCGTACTACCAGCTGAAAGCACTGACACCAAAAATACCAAAAGACCGTTTACGTTGTACACACATCAGCCTTTGATTATTTAATCACTTTAGTGTAAATGATTAGTATAAAACACTTAAAATTTGCGGGTACTTTATTTCGCGAATTACCAAAAGCCAATGTTTTCGCTAGGATTTGATTTTGGGATTCCAAAATTTAACTCTGATTTATCAAGGGTTTTAATTTCGCGAAATTAAGTGATTTTACAGTATATGAATCATTTTACAATAACATAAGCTTATTGTGTTCAGATGTGTTTATGATAATGTATGACCTTACTTACTAAACTACCGTATTGAAGATAGGATGATTAAAATGATAGGATGATTTAAAGTAATCAATTACCGCATACAAAATAAGCCAATATCTACTGGACTCGGACAAGACTCGGGCACAATTCCCGAAACCTTAGTGCCCGAGTCCGAATCCATCAAAAAGGGAAATCAAGATCAGTCTTGAGTCCGAGTCCGGACTCGAGTTCTCCAACACTAGCTTACTTCACAAAAACAAAGGCATAGTTCAATAATAACAGCACTCACAAAATCAAAAAAGTGACTTCATTGAGTCCCCCTTTAAATACAGTTTTTAAAAATGTGATTTGTTTCTACTATAATAAGTGTAGTGATCTTTTACAGGGGACGCCCGCAATCATCGAAAAAACATTTTATACCTATTCCAATCATATAATTTTACTTTTAGTTCCTCATGCAATTACCCATCAGAACATAATGGGTGGTCAATGGAAACTTGTTGACATACTATATCGGGAAGTGAATGAGCACAAACGTTTAAATTTCATATTTATTCGAGTTAACAAACATACTATTTTGGGTATGCACCATATCATAATTTAAAAGGCATTTTTGAATTCCCCTATTTGAAAGCTGTTCAAAATGTATAATTTTGCTATCATCGGATAAATACTTTTTTTAGTTATAGTCATGTATGTAAAACCGATGAATTAGGGCAAATTCACTGTGTAGCGAATAGGGAAAAAAGCCAAGGACAATGCAATCGATTCATGATTACAATTGTTACATAACAGTTAACACATTTGTTGAAACAGAAATGTATTAATTATAAAACAATCTTTAAAATGAGGCCAATATCATGTTTGTACCATACGGGGATCAAGAGTATTTTTTACCCTTACCCCCCCCCCCCCCCCCCCCCCCCCCCCCCCCCCCCCCCTCCCCCACCCGAAATTCACAAGGTGACTGACTGGGAAAAAATTTGGGGCAACCTTTTACGAAAAATTCCGGGACGGAATTATTCTAACCAGGATTTTGTTTGGCTGTGCCCCCCCCCCCCCCCCCCCCCGACAACCAACCTCTGTTACGCCCCTGATTTCGGCCGTATTTCCTACCAAAGCTTGCCATATTTCAACACTATGCAAGATTCTAGACCATGTTGATTCGTTGAATGGTTTGATAACAGTCTCAGCTACCGAAGGATTGTGGCAAAAACACCGTAAAACGGTAGAAACTTGACCGCTTTTCGAAGCCATTACTATTACATTTTCCTTCTCGATCAGCTGTTGTTATCGATCTCGTATTTGTTCATGTTGTTTGTAACCAAGTGACCTGCAAAGGTCATGCGGCAGCGCACACATTTTACACTCGTATTACACGACTGCATAAATAGCTGCTATAAATCGAATTTATAATTGAACGAACACATTGGAGCAGCGTATTGCGCGTGCGTACATTGCGTGAGGCGCGCACAGCCATAATTGATAATTTCGGGCACGTTCATCTTTTTGCTGCGTGCGTGTTGTTCGTTCAATTATTAATTTGATAATCATTTTAGTACAGTTCGTTAAAATGACAAATTTGACTGGATTTTCACCCGGAAAATTAAACCATAAAGGGTCACTTCTGCACGCGGGAGAAGGTGAAAATGCTTATTCTATATTTTTCCCATAATTTTAAAAGTGTTTTCAAGTTCCGCCTGATGCGTCCGCCTAAAATCATGGTTTTAGAGTGAAAATAACTCGGACAACTTATTTTTACTCTAAATTCACTCTAAAACCATGATTTTGAGGTAATTAGGAATCGTATCGCTCTGTAACTTGGAATATATTCATGATTTATGATCCGAAATGTAAATCTGCAAGAAAATCAACTTATAAAAAAATCATGAATAGAGGGCGCTCCCTGGAAAAGATCACATAATATGCCTTTAATAAACAGTGGCAGAGGACATTCCTACGTGAGGAAAAGTGTAGAGCGCACAATAATCAATCAAAAAATAAACAGTTGCCGTATTTATTTTAAAAAAAAATTACAACAATTATATTACCAATCACTGTCTTACCTATAAAATAGACCTCAAACCGTGTCTGATAACACAAAATATAATTCTAAACAAAAAGCGATGCTGCAACGGAACGATAACGCGTGAACGAATTACGAATGTGAAGTTGTCAAGTTCAAGTCGAAGTCGAAGTATTCAGGTGCAATGTTCTAGTGTATTAAGGCAGAGATTCTATTAATTTTGGGATAGGAAAGTCCTATACTGACGTGCGTAGCGAAAACGGTCCCTTTTGCATATTTACATAAATTAGGGTAATCGTCGGGAATGCGTCGGTGACCGGTGTATGACGCGTTTGACGTCATCGTTTGGTCAGCATAGAATTGGTGGCGCTGTTCACGCGGTAGATTTACACAGACGACGATGGACACGCGAAAACCTAAATTTTGAATTCGTATTGGAATAACACGTAATCGCGAATGTTGGTCTAATCATTTTGAAAAATTCATCATAGGTTAGAAGAAAATGTTTCCAATCCAAAACCGTTCGGGATGGCTAATCATCCCAATTGTAACTTGCTATTTTTTGAATTTTAACCATTGTTAAGCGGTCGTCCCATTCACTTGATCACGTAGCCTCGTTCGCATATTTTAACCTGAATACTCGTGAATACGCCCATGTCCAGCTTCGTCTAGATTTACAAACAGCTTGCTGTCAAAAAATGATACTGACACTGAAGTTGGTTATCCTTTCATTCTTTTCCAGTTGATTTCTTTCCTGCCAATCCATCCTTTTGATCTCGACAATTAAGCCCATCAGTGAGGTCGCATATTCATCCATCGTTCATGCGGGATGGTGCTGCTACCAGATCTCCAGGGGGCACACCACTAAATACCTCCCCCATTGAAATACACGCGTTTCGGCCCTTTTTTCAAGACCGTATTTTTACCCCATGTAACAATGATGGAAGTTTTTATTTCGCATGAATGTATTAGATATGTGTTGAATTTTATTTTAAACTTGATTTTTCTTGACCCATCTAGATGAAATTTTTCGTTACGGGCACCTAAACAGCGCCCTCACCATTTTAAACCGATATTTTCGCTTCCTCACCGGTTTCGGCAACGATATCCTTCCGCAGCCTAGGCTCCCGTGCGTATTCGATTCCGACGATTTTTGACCACATTAGCAATGCTGAGGTTCTATTCTATCTTTTTCATTAAAAATAAGCAAGATTTACTTCTATTTGCTTCCCCTGGGACGATGATCAAATTGATATAGGTACTATTTCTCCGAACCCTACACCAAACGCGCAAGGATTTAGTGTAGTGCCTCCTTAGAAGCAAAACTTTTTTTGAGTTTTCATTCTTTTTTCTACATATTTCGAAAGAACAAGTATTTCTAAGATAAACTGCCAAAGCATACCTCTGTGCGATCTGTGGTTCTCAAGTAAGAGCATTTTTCTGAAAAATGATGATGTCCCAAATGTTCATAAATTGTGTATAAAAGCAAGAAATCACCCAGTCCGGCACCATCTGGTCCGGCACCATCTGGGCTGACATCGATTTTGGCGAACTAATAGTGTATGCATTATCAATTGTTTCGTGAATAATGTAATACAAACTAACTTTAAACATTTAATAAACATTTGATTCTAATATTACATACAGACAAAGTCCGACACAAATTCACTATTCTCTAGTTTTCAGTAATGGTAGTTCTAAGAAGAGCTAATTGGGTTTAAAAGGGACTGTTTGAGAGATATTTCAGGTGATCTTTCAATTCATGTGGTGATACATGTAGGTGAACACCCGCTGTAATTCTTCAAACCGTGGTATGTGATTCTCCTCTTGTTGTCTGAGATTCAAAACCCCTACCCACTTTTAAGGGGTGAATTTGGACAAATCGGTACCCATTTTTAGGGGTTTTGCTTCATTTTTACCAAATTTTCGCAAATTATCGGGAAAATATACAAACATTTCGCGAAAATAGACCCATTTGTAAAAAGTGACCCCATTATTAGGGATTTCCAGCCCAAAATCATACCCCATGTTTAAGGATTTTGTACCAAAAAAGCTACCCATTAGAGCGGCACACCCCCGTATACCGTCTTAGGCTATATAATTTATACCAGGCACGTGCCCACAGGCTTTGGGGCTCAAAGAGGGAGAAAATAAAAGAGAAGGGACAAAGGGGAGGGGGAAGGAGAGGAGGAGGGGAGGGGAGCTCGGCCCTCTGAATCCCCGCCAACGGCATTCCCCTACCACCAGTCAGTGGCGTAACCAGCAGCCCCCCCCCCCCCCCCCCCCCCACCCCCACCCTCAATTGACAAAAGAGGTAACGAATTGGTTTCAATGTTTATTATTCAAGCTTTATAACAACATGTTTCAGGAACATTTTCTGGACCATTATTGTTAGAAAACTAGATTTTTTCGCGTTTGGAACAAGATGGCTTCATGAACGTTTTCAGGACCATTTTAGTGTTAAAATAACCAATCTTTGCGCGCTACGGGCAAATTAATTTCAATGTTTTATTATTCAAGCTTAACAAGGTGGCTTCAGGAACGTTTTTCAGGACCATTTCAGCGTTCCAACCTAGTTTGAATGTTTTATTATCCAAGCTTAAAAGGGAAGTGTCAACCCTAAATATATGAAATTTATCAAGCACTGTAACTTTTAAACTAATAATGTAATGTACATAAAAATATACAATTTTTCAAATGAAATGAGTCGGAGAATCCATTTTTGGTATTAAATTTCGCCAAAAATAGTGATTTCTACATTTTTGCCCAAAAATCACTTTTTTGGCGCCAAGAATCAAGCTTAACGAGGTTACTTCAGGAACGTTTTCACGACCATTTTAGTGTTAAATTAACCAACGCGCAACTTTATTTAAATGTTTTATTATTCAAGCTTAACAAGATGGCCTCAGGAACGTTTTTCTAAACCTTTCTTTTTACAATAGCCAATCTTTAAGCGCTCCACCCGAATCATTTTCAATATTTTGTTACTCAAGTTGAATTTCAAAACCTAACACCGTGTTGTTTTCTTTTCTAAAATTTAAAGGGGAAAATCCAATTTCGAACGATATGGATAATAAGCCAATATTGATTTGAAATGAAGTGAAGGCTTTACAATAACAATATTGGTCAAAAGTATCGCCTCAAATGGGTTCGAAAATTGAAGAAATAAAATCCAATTCCGAGAGGGGCAAATCCCCCCTAAATTCCCCTCTGTCCGCGTTACCGCAGATAGCGGCGCTTCGCACCGCTTTGATTAGTCAATCATGCATACTCAATAACATTTATTTTTAAGCCCCCCGGGTAAAAAATCCTGCGCACGCATGGTATTGCATTGCTTTAATTAAAAGAAGCAAAACAAATTATTTCTGGAATGAGCAAACCATATTTGCTTTCTCATCAATCAGTTGAATTTTATAGGCTAAGAATTTAAATATATAAACAAATCTACATAGGCCTACTGTAAAAAAATGCGACTCATTTTAAAACTCTTTTGTTTCACCCTGATAATTTACTCATTTTAAAACTCTTTTGTTTCACCCTGATAATTTGTTGGCTACCCTTACTATCAGATCAAAATTGATTCCATTGCAATGCTAATAGTTAGTATAGTACATTGTTACAAATCGTCGCTGTTCTGACATAACGACACATCACAACAGAATTAAGTAAAGTGATGTGTCGTTATGTCAGAACAGCGTCGAAATGTATGGTCAACCCAAAATATATGAATTTTATCAAGCACTGTAATTTTTAAACTAATAATGTAATGTACATAAAAGTATACAATTTTTCACAAAAATCACTTTTTTTGGCGCCAACAATTTTCAGACAACCTAACAAAATCAGTTTTTGATTCAAAATCTCAAAATTTCACCAAAATCATCTAAAGTCAATTATCTAATAAGCACTTCTTTTTTTTGGCTTAAACATTTTTAGTTTTGAAATTATTGACCAAAAAGTGCTCAAAAAATGGTTTTTTATTTCAAAAATCACATTTTTGGCACATTTTTCATTATTTCTGATTAAAATTTGAAGGCACAGTAAGCTTTTATCTGGTAAATTTCACTGATTTTAGCCATTTTTGGCCCAGTTCAAAATGATCTGCTGTCTGCGCATGCGCATCATGCGATTTAGTTAGCTATTATATGGAATCTCCAAAACTGGTTAATTGCTAGGATTTTTCCTAAATTGTTTGATTTTCCGCAATATTAGTGATTCACTTACTGGGCATTTTTCAATGAAATTGGCTATTTGAAATACTGATATTTGTATACTTTTTATTCAATTGCCTCTCCTTACTTTTTCCTCTCATACTACATATATCAAATTACACAGGGATTAAAATTGTGATCTTTTTTATCGTACTTACGCGAAAGAAATTGAGATTTACCTGTTTCTGGTGTCATGTTAGGCAATCTTCTTACCACATGTTTCATACAAATTTCAAATTTACCGCCAAATAACTGATTTAGCAGTGTCCCAAGTGTACTTACTTTGAGACAATGCTATGACGTCATAATTCACACTTAGAAATCCAAAACTGTATTGTCATGATTGTTTGAAAGACAAAGGTTCATACTTTGTATTGATCACATTATCCCTCAATAGAATCACTCATGCATCCCATACTATGATCACTTTCATTAGTTACTGAACGACCCTCGTAGTATAAATGAATAGTATGAAAGTATGAACATTTATTTCGTGTGCTACGTGCGCATATGTCCAGAAATATCATTCTAAAAGCCCATTTCAAACCAAAATATACATTAATTTTAGCCAGAACTGAGTATATAGAGAAAAAAAAGTTCTTATAAAATCAATGATACTAACAAATCATTATTTATTTTGTATTCAATTGCGTTTTAATATAAATATTTGGCTGTTTTCCCAAATTCGCCAAAAGTGGATGTACGGGTTTTACAATCAGAATATGCCTACATGACTGATACAAAACTATAAAACTTACCCAAAGTGTAGATTTTTGATGTCAATGTGTAACCAAACAATCACAGAATATTTCGCCTCCACGTAGCGCAGTGGTTTGTTGAAACCCGAATACAAAACAGATTCCGTTGACGCAAAATGAAACACACAAGTAAAGCCAACATAATGTTTTAGAGTTAATGGTTACGGTTGTTTTTTTAGTCACGTGACCCAAATTATAGTTGTTCACCTCACCAAATGGCAGCATCTGATTGGTGGAGAATAATATCGCCTAATCACTAGACTTGATCTCAAGTCTCAGACTCACTACCCTCTCTCTCCTAATTCCTGGTACAAGTAATATTTTCCATTGATTCGAAACTATAATATTTTGTAGAGCTAGTGCATATCTCATTGACCCTATACCTATCGCATGTATTTTATGTATTTGGGACAATGTGTGAGAGATGCCGTGTCCTCATAGGGTCATGACTGTCATACACCATCATTCATGACAATGACATGTGTATATTTAGTAACTGTTTCAATATATGGATATTTTGACAAAACATATCTACACCCTAGGCTCTTTCCTCTCAAACACTGAGCTCCCAAAACACCAACCGCTTACAAGTAATATTTTCCATTGATTCGAAACTATAATATTTTGTAGAGCTAGTGCATATCTCATTGACCCTATACCTATCGCATGTATTTTATGTATTTGGGACAATGTGTGAGAGATGCCGTGTCCTCATAGGGTCATGACTGTCATACACCATCATTCATGACAATGACATGTGTATATTTAGTAACTGTTTCAATATATGGATATTTTGACAAAACATATCTACACCCTAGGCTCTTTCCTCTCAAACACTGAGCTCCCAAAACACCAACCGCTTACAAGTAATATTTTCCATTGATTCGAAACTATAATATTTTTTAGAGCTAGTGCATATCTCATTGACCCTATACCTATCGCATGTATTTTATGTATTTGGGACAATGTGTGAGAGATGCCGTGTCCTCATAGGGTCATGACTGTCATACACCATCATTCATGACAATGACATGTGTATATTTAGTAACTGTTTAAATATATAGATATTTTGACAAAACATATCTACACCCTAGGCTCTTTCCTGTCAAACACTGAGCTCCCACTGCAACCAAACTTTCTGGCCTATCAGTGATGGGTAATAACAGTTGGATACTGGATGGGGTAAACTTTGCCTGGTGTAAAGTGTGAAATACTGTTGCAATATTAATGTTATTGTTTTGGATAGTGAATTGGTTTTACAAATAAGAAGGCCTTGATGGCAAGGCTATTGAATACGAGCGTTACTCTGTTAACATAATGACAGGGCTGTCAACTCTCCCGCATTAGGCGGGAGTATCCCGCCTAGACAATCTTTCTCCCGCACTCCCGCCTAGCATATAAAATCTCCCGCCTCAAAAAATTATCAATTAAAATGTTTATCAACACCTTTATACGAGCTTTCTACGCATATTTTTAACAGGTTTTAACATTATAATGGCCCTCAAACCATGCCAAATATTCTAAATATTATGTTGGGGACGTTAAAAACGTCATACAGACTGTAACAAAAAAAGTTATACAATCGCAATTTTATTTTTAATTCAATGTTAAAATCATGCAATGTCAAAATCTCCTGTAACTGTGTTAAGTTCCGTTTTGGCTACAAGAATCATTTTATTTGGTCTTTTTAACTACTTGCGTTTAACATTTATGACCAATCTACTAAGTCGTCCAGAAATCGGGTTGGGCCACTTCACAATAATATCATACAATCTTGCTTGTATACATTAAATGGTTAGGGTATCACGCAAGAAACATTAAAGAGAACAATATAATTATTTGTTCAAATAGTTTCATTTCATTTGAATAAATAAATTCATAAAATAAATAAATAATATTTGTAAAGACCTAACCTTCTTTGTAATACTTTTAATCACTTGAAATGAACCATTGTTGTCTAACAAGAGCGCTCTACTGCTATGTTCCTGGTTCGATTCCATTCATATTCATCCCAGTGATTTTACCATTGATAATACCAAAGTGGCCCAGGTGATTTCATGACTACTTTAGACAATTGATCATATCTCTGCTTACCGGCCATCGATTGTCATGAAACAAAGCTTATTCGAAAGCTAAGAAAATTCCCCTTGCAGGCCATTAAAACCCGAAACAGAAATTTGACGGAAAATATTTTTAATATTTTTTTCAAAACTGTATAACTTTTTTTGTTACAGCCTGTACTGGACCAATTTAAGTGTTAGAAATGTCAATTTTTGCGTACTTCGCGCATTAGTTTCAATGTTTCATTTTTCAAGCTTAACAAGATGGCTTCAGGTTTTCCATGACCATTTTGGTTCAAAAAGTCAAAAAAATTCGCGCTCGGCGCTAATTTTTTCTTAAGTTTTTTTAACATTATATTGGCCCTCAGACCAACCAAATATTCTAAGTATGAGGGGGACGTTAAAAACATCATACTGGACCCAAGTTTTAATGCACAAACCACATCAAAAATTCTAAATTTTATGTCGGGGACGTTATTATCAATTAACATACTGGACCTAGTGTTAGAAATGCAATTTTTTCCGCGCTTTACGCGCGTATTCATTTTAATATTTCATTATTTAAGCTTAACAAGGTGGCTTCAGAACACTTTTCCATGAACATTTTAGGTCAAACTCAACAATTTTTCGCGCTCCGCGCGCATATTTCCTACAGGTTTTAACATCATAATGGCTCTCAAACTATATCAAATATTCTAAATATTATGTGGGGACGGGTTAAAAACATCATACATTAAGTGTTAGAAATGCCAATTTTTGCGCGCTTGCGCGTATTAATTTCAATATTTCATTATTTAAGCTTAACGAGGTGGCTTTAGGACAGTTTCCATTACTAATTTTAGTTCAAAAACTCAAAAATTGTGTGCGCTCCGCGTGAATACAGGTTTCAACATTATAATGACCCTCAAGCCACACCAAAAATTGAAAATGCTATGTGGGGTCGTTATTATCATACTGGACCATTAGTGTTAGAAATGCGATTTTTTGCTTAACAATATGTCCGACGCTAGGACAGTTTTTCATGACCATTTTAGTTCGAAATTTTGCGCGCTTCGCGCGCGTATTTTCTAGAGCTTTAATGGCCCTCAAACCACACCAAATACTCTAAATATAATGTGGGGGCGTTAAAAATCACAATTTTTGCGGGCGGAAAAAAAATTGTGCAAGTTTTACGAATTATTTTGGAGTCTGTATCTCTCCCTCCCAGCAAATTCCTAAAGTTGACAGCCCTGTAATGACGGGCTATTAATATTATACATTGGCGGGTTATTTTCAAACGAGTATCCATCAACATCTGTGTTGCACAGAGTAAGATGTGGTGTTAGTCTTTTTAAATTCTGAACCAACTTTAGCTCTCCAATGGCCGATACGTGGATTACCTCTAATCACCCTTCAAAGGTACAAGACTTGATCGCGTCTATCAATAAATGTCTGATTGCCTTTTCCACATATATTTCGACATGAATATTGCGTCTCCCAATTCGTTTATTAAAGCTAACTAAATTTGCTACAAGAACTAACTTTCCTGAAATGAAGTTGTACCAAAGATTTTCTAGAAATTCATCGGTTGTACAGATTTAAAAAAAAGGTAATCATGGTAGATTTCAGGCGCGATTCAGGGGGGGGCGGACAACAAATTCAACAACAACAAAAAAGAAAAAAGGGAAAAGAGAGGGGGAGAGGAAAGGGGGAAGGGAGGAGAGAAAGGGAGAAAGAGCCTTTAATTGAGTGACTGATTGGTGAATAAAATAACGTTGTATGTCGTGATATATATATAGGCCTATTATACAGGCGCGTCGCAACCGGGGCGGCCGGACCCACTTTTTTGCAAAGAAAGAAAAAGGAAGAAGGGGGAAAAAGAAGAAACGGGGAAAGGGATTGCTTTTCAAAAAATATTGGTCAAAAGTACACACCAAATCGCACCAAATGGGTTCGAAAATTGAAGAAAAAACCTAGTTCGGGGGGGGGGGGGGGCACTCAGACTCCCCCTTTTCGAGCTTTTAAACCATGTACATGTATATGGTGGTGTAAAGTCGCCAGTTTTCAGTCAGCGATTATTTTCGGTCATTTCGCTCAAATCGTGTAATTGCATCGAAGAGTTATCGCCATTTTAAAGCAATACCGGGCATCAACTAGGCGGCGTTTTTTTAACCGTCTTATAACGACGAGGTCATTTTCATTGTACACGATTTGGGCGAAAGTGACCGAAAATAGGCGCTGACCGAAAACTGGCGACTTTACCCAAATCAAGAATATATCAGTTATGCTCAACTTCATTATTCATGCATTGATAAAAAACAAAATATTTATTGGAAATAAATAGGTGGCCTTTTTTGATCAAATTTTGGTCAAAAGTATACACCACATCGCACCAAATGAGTTCAAAAATTGAAACAAAATCTACTTTTGAGGGGGGCACATCCCCACTCAGACTCCCCCTGTTCGAGCTTTAAAACATATACCGTATACTTAAATCAAGAATATATCATCCTCATGTTATGCTCAACTTCTTTCGTGCATTGATAACAAAAAAAATATTGGAATTGAAGAGGTGGCCTTTTTTGATCAAATTTTGGTCAAAAGTATACACCAGACCGCACCAAATGAGTTCGACAAAATACTACTTCTGAGGGGGGCACATCCGCCATCAGACTCCCCCTGTTCGAGTTTTTAAAACATGTATACTTAAATCAAGAATATATCAGTTATGCTCAACTTCTTTCGTGCATTGATAAAAAAACAAAATATTTATTGGAAATGAAGTGGTGCCCTTTTTTGATCAAATGTTGGTCAAAAGTATACACCAGATCGCACCAAATGAGTTCGAAAATTGAAGAAAAAAATCTACTTCTGAGGGGGCGCATCAGACTCCCGCCCCCCCTGTTCGAGCTTTTAAAACATTGTATACTTAAATCAAGAATATATCAGTTATGCTCAACTTCTTTCGTGCATTAAAAAACAAAATATTTATTGCAAATGAATAGGTGGCCTTTTTTTTATCAAATTTTGGTCAAAACACCAGATCGCACCAAATGAGTTCGAAATTGAAAAAAATTCTACTTCATATAGATTCAGGCAGCAGTAAATTGCCTGTTTGGAATTTTGTTCAAAGCATTATGACGTCGACTATACACAACCAGGATTTATGAAATACAATGAGCTGTTGTGTCGGCAACTGATTAGTACCTGGATTTTTTAAAACCAAAAAAGCTGCCAGTTGTCATATGTTTTTTTATATGCTGTGCAATTGGTATAAACTTAATGTAGTTTGGAGCAGCTATTTGCAGATTTTTTTCAAGATGGCCGCCAAGTCGATAGTGACCAACTGACTGTGTTGCGGACACTCCTAAACAGGATTTTTCACTTTAATTGCCAGAGGAATAAAAATATGAAAAGGTTTACCTACATAGAGCCAAGTACACATTGTTTCTTTATGTTTTCTTCATTTTTCAGGTTGAATGAGGAACAAAACATCATTGAAAATCGAAAGGATGTACATGTATTTGGTCCCCATGGTACTATTTGAGAAGCCATGTCAATACTTCTGTGTCATGCATGGCATGAACATGCTATGAAATGATACAGCATATAACTACGAGGGGGTATCAAAAAGTTTTAAAAATCACCCAGAAGTGAAGGAGCCAGAAACTTCATTTTGATATGTGATCATTTTGATATGTGATATGTGACATCTTTACAGAGTCCCTGTGCAAAGTTACACATTTCTCCTACTATTTATTACCTGTCCACAGACGGGAACGGGAAACATGTAATTTAACTAATTGTAATTCGGAGCAGCTATTTGCAGATATGGTCTTTTTGTTGAGATACCAAGTGATGTGAAAAGTCACTATCTGTGATAGCTGCCGTATGTTGTGTACTTTCGGTTCTAAATGGTGTTTTGGTGAAAATGTATACTGGCCTCGCGGTCCGGTCTCGTCTTCGATATTCAACACACATGATCTGAATCCGATTTAATTTATACAAAATTTCACACATTTTTTTCATAGCGTTCTCAGTTACACTAATTTATACTCCAGGCTAGATCTAATAATAGATCTTCTGACTACCAAATCCAGATGGATGCAGTCCTGAGTACTGTAGGCCTACTCCTGCTAAATCACTTAGCCAGGCCAAATTTAACACTTTCCACACGGCTATTAGTTTTACCATACAAAATAGATTTTTCAGAAACCTTTCCCAACTTTCAAAGTCTCTCTCAATTACTGAACCAATCAATACTAGGCATATTTGTACTAATTGTAGTGCATTTGTCATGGTGATTCCTAGTTTGGTGCTGAAATTGAATGATTCTGACTATTTTGAAACATTTTGTGCAATTTTGGAAACCTTGTCTGCAGACGACTGCCGCATGGAAAATGTTAAGCTTTTATGAGGTGTATGAATTTAAAAAAAGAATTCTAGGCCAGAGTTGAGAGTTGGGTCATGTGTGTGATAGCTATCATCATTCCGGGCATTAAATTGCCATTTGAAGATCTCCAGACTGATTATGGTATTGACTTCATACGTACAGGAATTGTTTTTCAAATCGTGTGTTCTAAAAGGGAAGTTATTCAAACCTCATCCGACTGATTGTGGTGTCAGCGCACTGTGATCAGGAAGCAATTTGGCAGTGTTTCAAAGCGATACGAATCATATAATTCTACCATATTACCACCATATAATGTGTAAGAAATATCACCCACAGGCGTATTGATAATGTCTAAGAAAGCATTAACCCTAAACTCCCTGGGCGTGTTTTTACCAATTAAAGGTAGATGTCCCGATATTCAACTTTAAGTTTTCTATTCGACATGAAAGGTCATCTTCAAAAAAGTCGTATTCCAAAGTTTGAGTTGCATAACTCTAATGGTTCTTATTTTAGACGCACAAGATGCCGTGAAATGTGCCCATTGAGTTGTACACAAACTATATTGGTGGTTAACCACTTTTCGCGGTAATTCGATGTTATTTCACCGATTTCTTCGTAATCATTTTTACTGATTTGGACCGTCAAATTTCAGTATGTTAATCAAAAAAATATGATCTTTCATATGATACGAAAATCTCCATGTGTTTGAGAAAAATCTGTGTAGGTGATCGGGTCATCTACCTTTAAGCTATCAGGATGAAATTTCGAAGGAAATATCACTGCTTCGCCAGGCCAGGGATCACCCGCTCCAGCGACGTTGGAGTCCGTCCGACGCCTAACTAATTGCGCTAACGAGAGAGCTCGAAAAAGTTATCCTTTTCTAGACCTTTTGATAGATCGTCGGTCAGGCACGCGGTACCAGCAGCTTTTTGTGGTGGCCTTGGGGAAGGGTTCAAATGTTTGATATAGATTAACGTGATCTCCAAGATATGCATTGTTAAATCTAGAGAATGAGAACAACTCCGGGCATGAGTTGATTTTTCTCCTGTCATATTATGACCTTCAAAGGGTACTTCAAAC
>JAYJML010000454.1:0-32200 GCA_035610835.1 Ophiura sarsii
GGTGTCTTCAAAGAGTCCCACTAGATATGCTTCGCTGGCTTCTTGAAGGGCTAGAATGGCCGAGCTCTGGAAACGTTAGCTCTGTCTTGAAATCTTGGGCAATCTCTCGAACTAAGCGTTGAAACGGCAGTTTGCGGATGAGAAGTTCAGTACTCTTCTGGTAGCGTCTGATCTCTCTAAGTGCAACGGTACCTGGACGGTAACGATGAGGTTTCTTCACACCGCCAGTAGCCGGTGCAGATTTACGCGCAGCTTTGGTAGCCAACTGCTTTCTTGGCGCCTTTCCACCGGTACTTTTACGTGCAGTTTGCTTGGTTCGAGCCATTTCAATTTGTTTAGAGAGCAAACGTGACGATATACTAAACAGAATGAACTTTAATGCTTCGGCCAAGGACTGCTGTCCTTCTTATATAGACACACGGAGGATCCTGCCGGAATTCACGCGCACCAATCACATCACTGGACGAAATCACTGGAAGGAAGCCCTCTCCGTCAGCTAGTATTTTTCACCGACGTCCGCATGCCATTCTCTGATATATAAGCTGCGGTCATCGCTGTGTATCCATACATTCATTCGCTCGTCGAGTTATATATTAACTACAGTAAGCACACTATACAAGTCTGTTCATCATGTCTGGTCGTGGTAAAGGAGGCAAAGGACTAGGAAAAGGCGGTGCCAAACGACATCGTAAGGTGCTTCGTGATAACATCCAAGGCATTACCAAACCAGCCATCCGTCGCCTGGCGCGCCGGGGTGGTGTTAAGCGTATATCGGGTCTGATATATGAGGAGACGCGGGAGTCCTGAAAGTATTCCTTGAGAATGTCATCCGTGATGCCGTCACTTATTGCGAACACGCAAAGAGAAAAACTGTCACAGCAATGGACGTCGTCTACGCCTTAAAACGACAGGGACGCACGCTGTACGGTTTTGGCGGCTAAAGTCAAGCAACGCCTATATCAAACGGCTCTTTTCAGAGCCACCATATTTCCCAAAGAGAGAAAAAAAATGCATTCATGTTGCCTAGATATCGTCCTGTTATTCACGTTTTATATTCCCCATAATTCCAATTTATTCTGAAGTATTATACTTATACTCACACTTACAATGACTAATTGTCGAGCCCATCCTTTGTAACATGGGTCATAACATTCAAACAACGGTCACGCTTGTTGCTAACGCTGCACTGGTTCGATTCAAAGCGGTATCTTTTCTAATTACTGGAATGACTTCATGTATGCACATTAACATGATACTTATAAACCTGTTAAATGCTGGTGGGTGGTGGTCTTGGATTGCCTGTTTTCTCAATATCAAAGTGGCATCTTTATCACAGAAAACAACAACAACTAACAAGCATACAATCGGGACATAAAATAGCATATTGGTATTTTAAAGGGCTCATTTGTTGGTTTTTTGTTGTTGATATGTTGCAGTGTTTTCCTTATTCAAATACTGCACAATACAATAACAGACACTGTGTGTAAATTCTCTTTTTTGAACATGTGGTGGCTCTGAAAAGAGCCTTTGGATTAACTGCAGACGGTTCATTACTTCTACTTAGAAGTTGTATACTTGGTGACTGCCTTGGTGCCCTCGCTTACTGCGTGTTTGGCTAATTCACCAGGTAGGAGAAGACGAACGGCCGTCTGGATTTCCCGACTGCTGATTGTTGATCTCTTGTTGTATTTGGCCAAACGTGACGATTCACCGGCGATACGCTCAAATATGTCGTTGACGAAACTGTTCATGATGCTCATTGCACGACTCGAGATACCAGTGTCGGGATGGACCTGTTTCAGAACTTTGTAAATGTAGATCCCGTAGCTCTCCTTTCGGCGTCTTCGTCTCTTGCCCGCGCCAGAAGGTCTCGCTGACTTTGCCATACCTGCTTTCTTTGAACCTTTTCCACTTCCTTTAGGAGCCATGGTGAGATATTGTATCAATGCTTCGTGCGTTTCTAAACTTTGACAAGCGGTGATGAGAATGAACGATTGATTGACCACACCGTGCAGTCCTCTCTATTTATAAGGCAGGCACATGCAAATTAGGGATCCTGCGCGATAATACACCAGGCGTGACGGTGCGCGCTCATTGGACCATTGGACCATCGCGGTGCCGTGCCAGGATCCCGCGCTACGGTATATAAATGTATGCGTGCACTCACCGTCACTCTCACTCTCTTGTTCAAAGCAGACAATTGTGATTTCCGTTCGCTCTTCGTTCTTATCATTATAAACATCATGTCAGGTCGTGGTAAAGGTGCAAAGTCAGGCTCCAAGTCTAAGACTCGATCAGCACGAGCCGGACTCCAATTTCCCGTCGGTCGCGTGCACCGTTTTCTTCGCAAAGGCAATTACGCTGCCCGAGTCGGCGCAGGCGCCCCGGTTTACCTCGCAGCCGTAATGGAGTACCTGGCGGCCGAAATCCTTGAATTGGCCGGAAACGCAGCAAGAGACAACAAGAAAAGCAGAATTACTCCTCGACATTTGCAGTTGGCAATCCGGAACGACGAAGAGTTGAATAGGCTTTTAGGTGGCGTCACAATAGCTCAGGGCGGTGTCTTACCCAACATTCAAGCGGTTTTACTCCCAAAGAAGACGGCCAAGACTGCGAAGTAAACTCCATCAAAAACACAACGGCTCTTTTCAGAGCCACCACATATTCCAAAAAGAGAATCTGACAATGTATTATTAAATCAGCTAGTTATTATAGTAATACACGTGCGGTTTCAATGTTAAAATATAAAATTATAAAGATAGGTAGCCTCGCATGATTGAAATATGCCGTTTTCAAGACCGTGTACTGTTGAGAATTTCATGTATTTAGACAGAGACCGTTAGATTTACGGTAAGAGCGCACCCCCCCCCCCCCCCCCCAAAAAAAAAATAATATAAAGATAGGTGATTGAAATATGCCGTTTTCAAGACCGTGTACTGTTGAGAATTTCATGTATTTAGACAGAGACCGTTAGATTTACGGTAAGAGCGCCCTCCCCCCCAAAAAACCCAGAAAAACAAACAAAAGTCTTTAAAAAAGTTTGAGTTCCCGAAAGGTGTATTGAAATGCAATGCAATATGTAATTTCTTAAACATTTTGAAGTGTTAAGTTGTATCGAATGAAGACGGACCAAAAGGTGCATGTGTCAAGTAGGGCAATGCTGGAATACAATCAAACACTTTTTTGAAGTTAATGTGGCTCCGAAATATTAAAGGGGAAATATTAAAGTATGTACTTGTAGTTTGAAAATCAATTTACATTTAATGACTTGAATCGTGATGTACACTTTTTTTAAAGTTAATGCGGCTCTGAAATAAAAGGGGAAATATTAAAGTATGTACTTGCAGTTTGAAAATCAATTTACATTTAATGACTTGAACCGTGATGCACGCGGCGGTGTAACATGTCTGTATAACGTATGATAGTTGTATTCTATTGTTACATTTGTAAAGGCGGACAATGCTGACATACAATCTCTTTTTTAAAGTTATGGTGGCTCTGAAAAGAGCCGTTTCTTATAAATGATTGCTGAGAAATATCTCTAAGCTCGTTCTCCACGGATACGGCGAGCCAACTGGATGTCCTTGGGCATAATGGTCACTCGTTTGGCGTGAATGGCACACAAGTTGGTGTCTTCAAAGAGTCCCACTAGATATGCTTCGCTGGCTTCTTGAAGGGCTAGAATGGCCGAGCTCTGGAAACGTAGCTCTGTCTTGAAATCTTGGGCAATCTCTCGAACTAAGCGTTGAAACGGCAGTTTGCGGATGAGAAGTTCAGTACTCTTCTGGTAGCGTCTGATCTCTCTAAGTGCAACGGTACCTGGACGGTAACGATGAGGTTTCTTCACACCGCCAGTAGCCGGTGCAGATTTACGCGCAGCTTTGGTAGCCAACTGCTTTCTTGGCGCCTTTCCACCGGTACTTTTACGTGCAGTTTGCTTGGTTCGAGCCATTTCAATTTGTTTAGAGAGCAAACGTGACGATATACTAAACAGAATGAACTTTAATGCTTCGGCCAAGGACTGCTGTCCTTCTTATATAGACACACGGAGGATCCTGCCGGAATTCACGCGCACCAATCACATCACTGGACGAAATCACTGGAAGGAAGCCCTCTCCGTCAGCTAGTATTTTTCACCGACGTCCGCATGCCATTCTCTGATATATAAGCTGCGGTCATCGCTGTGTATCCATACATTCATTCGCTCGTCGAGTTATATATTAACTACAGTAAGCACACTATACAAGTCTGTTCATCATGTCTGGTCGTGGTAAAGGAGGCAAAGGACTAGGAAAAGGCGGTGCCAAACGACATCGTAAGGTGCTTCGTGATAACATCCAAGGCATTACCAAACCAGCCATCCGTCGCCTGGCGCGCCGGGGTGGTGTTAAGCGTATATCGGGTCTGATATATGAGGAGACGCGGGGAGTCCTGAAAGTATTCCTTGAGAATGTCATCCGTGATGCCGTCACTTATTGCGAACACGCAAAGAGAAAAACTGTCACAGCAATGGACGTCGTCTACGCCTTAAAACGACAGGGACGCACGCTGTACGGTTTTGGCGGCTAAAGTCAAGCAACGCCTATATCAAACGGCTCTTTTCAGAGCCACCATATTTCCCAAAGAGAGAAAAAAAATGCATTCATGTTGCCTAGATATCGTCCTGTTATTCACGTTTTATATTCCCCATAATTCCAATTTATTCTGAAGTATTATACTTATACTCACACTTACAATGACTAATTGTCGAGCCCATCCTTTGTAACATGGGTCATAACATTCAAACAACGGTCACGCTTGTTGCTAACGCTGCACTGGTTCGATTCAAAGCGGTATCTTTTCTAATTACTGGAATGACTTCATGTATGCACATTAACATGATACTTATAAACCTGTTAAATGCTGGTGGGTGGTGGTCTTGGATTGCCTGTTTTCTCAATATCAAAGTGGCATCTTTATCACAGAAAACAACAACAACTAACAAGCATACAATCGGGACATAAAATAGCATATTGGTATTTTAAAGGGCTCATTTGTTGGTTTTTTGTTGTTGATATGTTGCAGTGTTTTCCTTATTCAAATACTGCACAATACAATAACAGACACTGTGTGTAAATTCTCTTTTTTGAACATGTGGTGGCTCTGAAAAGAGCCTTTGGATTAACTGCAGACGGTTCATTACTTCTACTTAGAAGTTGTATACTTGGTGACTGCCTTGGTGCCCTCGCTTACTGCGTGTTTGGCTAATTCACCAGGTAGGAGAAGACGAACGGCCGTCTGGATTTCCCGACTGCTGATTGTTGATCTCTTGTTGTATTTGGCCAAACGTGACGATTCACCGGCGATACGCTCAAATATGTCGTTGACGAAACTGTTCATGATGCTCATTGCACGACTCGAGATACCAGTGTCGGGATGGACCTGTTTCAGAACTTTGTAAATGTAGATCCCGTAGCTCTCCTTTCGGCGTCTTCGTCTCTTGCCCGCGCCAGAAGGTCTCGCTGACTTTGCCATACCTGCTTTCTTTGAACCTTTTCCACTTCCTTTAGGAGCCATGGTGAGATATTGTATCAATGCTTCGTGCGTTTCTAAACTTTGACAAGCGGTGATGAGAATGAACGATTGATTGACCACACCGTGCAGTCCTCTCTATTTATAAGGCAGGCACATGCAAATTAGGGATCCTGCGCGATAATACACCAGGCGTGACGGTGCGCGCTCATTGGACCATTGGACCATCGCGGTGCCGTGCCAGGATCCCGCGCTACGGTATATAAATGTATGCGTGCACTCACCGTCACTCTCACTCTCTTGTTCAAAGCAGACAATTGTGATTTCCGTTCGCTCTTCGTTCTTATCATTATAAACATCATGTCAGGTCGTGGTAAAGGTGCAAAGTCAGGCTCCAAGTCTAAGACTCGATCAGCACGAGCCGGACTCCAATTTCCCGTCGGTCGCGTGCACCGTTTTCTTCGCAAAGGCAATTACGCTGCCCGAGTCGGCGCAGGCGCCCCGGTTTACCTCGCAGCCGTAATGGAGTACCTGGCGGCCGAAATCCTTGAATTGGCCGGAAACGCAGCAAGAGACAACAAGAAAAGCAGAATTACTCCTCGACATTTGCAGTTGGCAATCCGGAACGACGAAGAGTTGAATAGGCTTTTAGGTGGCGTCACAATAGCTCAGGGCGGTGTCTTACCCAACATTCAAGCGGTTTTACTCCCAAAGAAGACGGCCAAGACTGCGAAGTAAACTCCATCAAAAACACAACGGCTCTTTTCAGAGCCACCACATATTCCAAAAAGAGAATCTGACAATGTATTATTAAATCAGCTAGTTATTATAGTAATACACGTGCGGTTTCAATGTTAAAATATAAAATTATAAAGATAGGTAGCCTCGCATGATTGAAATATGCCGTTTTCAAGACCGTGTACTGTTGAGAATTTCATGTATTTAGACAGAGACCGTTAGATTTACGGTAAGAGCGCACCCCCCCCCCCCCCCAAAAAAAAAAATAATATAAAGATAGGTGATTGAAATATGCCGTTTTCAAGACCGTGTACTGTTGAGAATTTCATGTATTTAGACAGAGACCGTTAGATTTACGGTAAGAGCGCCCTCCCCCCCAAAAAACCCAGAAAAACAAACAAAAGTCTTTAAAAAAGTTTGAGTTCCCGAAAGGTGTATTGAAATGCAATGCAATATGTAATTTCTTAAACATTTTGAAGTGTTAAGTTGTATCGAATGAAGACGGACCAAAAGGTGCATGTGTCAAGTAGGGCAATGCTGGAATACAATCAAACACTTTTTTGAAGTTAATGTGGCTCCGAAATATTAAAGGGGAAATATTAAAGTATGTACTTGTAGTTTGAAAATCAATTTACATTTAATGACTTGAATCGTGATGTACACTTTTTTTAAAGTTAATGCGGCTCTGAAATAAAAGGGGAAATATTAAAGTATGTACTTGCAGTTTGAAAATCAATTTACATTTAATGACTTGAACCGTGATGCACGCGGCGGTGTAACATGTCTGTATAACGTATGATAGTTGTATTCTATTGTTACATTTGTAAAGGCGGACAATGCTGACATACAATCTCTTTTTTAAAGTTATGGTGGCTCTGAAAAGAGCCGTTTCTTATAAATGATTGCTGAGAAATATCTCTAAGCTCGTTCTCCACGGATACGGCGAGCCAACTGGATGTCCTTGGGCATAATGGTCACTCGTTTGGCGTGAATGGCACACAAGTTGGTGTCTTCAAAGAGTCCCACTAGATATGCTTCGCTGGCTTCTTGAAGGGCTAGAATGGCCGAGCTCTGGAAACGTAGCTCTGTCTTGAAATCTTGGGCAATCTCTCGAACTAAGCGTTGAAACGGCAGTTTGCGGATGAGAAGTTCAGTACTCTTCTGGTAGCGTCTGATCTCTCTAAGTGCAACGGTACCTGGACGGTAACGATGAGGTTTCTTCACACCGCCAGTAGCCGGTGCAGATTTACGCGCAGCTTTGGTAGCCAACTGCTTTCTTGGCGCCTTTCCACCGGTACTTTTACGTGCAGTTTGCTTGGTTCGAGCCATTTCAATTTGTTTAGAGAGCAAACGTGACGATATACTAAACAGAATGAACTTTAATGCTTCGGCCAAGGACTGCTGTCCTTCTTATATAGACACACGGAGGATCCTGCCGGAATTCACGCGCACCAATCACATCACTGGACGAAATCACTGGAAGGAAGCCCTCTCCGTCAGCTAGTATTTTTCACCGACGTCCGCATGCCATTCTCTGATATATAAGCTGCGGTCATCGCTGTGTATCCATACATTCATTCGCTCGTCGAGTTATATATTAACTACAGTAAGCACACTATACAAGTCTGTTCATCATGTCTGGTCGTGGTAAAGGAGGCAAAGGACTAGGAAAAGGCGGTGCCAAACGACATCGTAAGGTGCTTCGTGATAACATCCAAGGCATTACCAAACCAGCCATCCGTCGCCTGGCGCGCCGGGGTGGTGTTAAGCGTATATCGGGTCTGATATATGAGGAGACGCGGGGAGTCCTGAAAGTATTCCTTGAGAATGTCATCCGTGATGCCGTCACTTATTGCGAACACGCAAAGAGAAAAACTGTCACAGCAATGGACGTCGTCTACGCCTTAAAACGACAGGGACGCACGCTGTACGGTTTTGGCGGCTAAAGTCAAGCAACGCCTATATCAAACGGCTCTTTTCAGAGCCACCATATTTCCCAAAGAGAGAAAAAAAATGCATTCATGTTGCCTAGATATCGTCCTGTTATTCACGTTTTATATTCCCCATAATTCCAATTTATTCTGAAGTATTATACTTATACTCACACTTACAATGACTAATTGTCGAGCCCATCCTTTGTAACATGGGTCATAACATTCAAACAACGGTCACGCTTGTTGCTAACGCTGCACTGGTTCGATTCAAAGCGGTATCTTTTCTAATTACTGGAATGACTTCATGTATGCACATTAACATGATACTTATAAACCTGTTAAATGCTGGTGGGTGGTGGTCTTGGATTGCCTGTTTTCTCAATATCAAAGTGGCATCTTTATCACAGAAAACAACAACAACTAACAAGCATACAATCGGGACATAAAATAGCATATTGGTATTTTAAAGGGCTCATTTGTTGGTTTTTTGTTGTTGATATGTTGCAGTGTTTTCCTTATTCAAATACTGCACAATACAATAACAGACACTGTGTGTAAATTCTCTTTTTTGAACATGTGGTGGCTCTGAAAAGAGCCTTTGGATTAACTGCAGACGGTTCATTACTTCTACTTAGAAGTTGTATACTTGGTGACTGCCTTGGTGCCCTCGCTTACTGCGTGTTTGGCTAATTCACCAGGTAGGAGAAGACGAACGGCCGTCTGGATTTCCCGACTGCTGATTGTTGATCTCTTGTTGTATTTGGCCAAACGTGACGATTCACCGGCGATACGCTCAAATATGTCGTTGACGAAACTGTTCATGATGCTCATTGCACGACTCGAGATACCAGTGTCGGGATGGACCTGTTTCAGAACTTTGTAAATGTAGATCCCGTAGCTCTCCTTTCGGCGTCTTCGTCTCTTGCCCGCGCCAGAAGGTCTCGCTGACTTTGCCATACCTGCTTTCTTTGAACCTTTTCCACTTCCTTTAGGAGCCATGGTGAGATATTGTATCAATGCTTCGTGCGTTTCTAAACTTTGACAAGCGGTGATGAGAATGAACGATTGATTGACCACACCGTGCAGTCCTCTCTATTTATAAGGCAGGCACATGCAAATTAGGGATCCTGCGCGATAATACACCAGGCGTGACGGTGCGCGCTCATTGGACCATTGGACCATCGCGGTGCCGTGCCAGGATCCCGCGCTACGGTATATAAATGTATGCGTGCACTCACCGTCACTCTCACTCTCTTGTTCAAAGCAGACAATTGTGATTTCCGTTCGCTCTTCGTTCTTATCATTATAAACATCATGTCAGGTCGTGGTAAAGGTGCAAAGTCAGGCTCCAAGTCTAAGACTCGATCAGCACGAGCCGGACTCCAATTTCCCGTCGGTCGCGTGCACCGTTTTCTTCGCAAAGGCAATTACGCTGCCCGAGTCGGCGCAGGCGCCCCGGTTTACCTCGCAGCCGTAATGGAGTACCTGGCGGCCGAAATCCTTGAATTGGCCGGAAACGCAGCAAGAGACAACAAGAAAAGCAGAATTACTCCTCGACATTTGCAGTTGGCAATCCGGAACGACGAAGAGTTGAATAGGCTTTTAGGTGGCGTCACAATAGCTCAGGGCGGTGTCTTACCCAACATTCAAGCGGTTTTACTCCCAAAGAAGACGGCCAAGACTGCGAAGTAAACTCCATCAAAAACACAACGGCTCTTTTCAGAGCCACCACATATTCCAAAAAGAGAATCTGACAATGTATTATTAAATCAGCTAGTTATTATAGTAATACACGTGCGGTTTCAATGTTAAAATATAAAATTATAAAGATAGGTAGCCTCGCATGATTGAAATATGCCGTTTTCAAGACCGTGTACTGTTGAGAATTTCATGTATTTAGACAGAGACCGTTAGATTTACGGTAAGAGCGCACCCCCCCCCCAAAAAAAAAAATAATATAAAGATAGGTGATTGAAATATGCCGTTTTCAAGACCGTGTACTGTTGAGAATTTCATGTATTTAGACAGAGACCGTTAGATTTACGGTAAGAGCGCCCTCCCCCCCAAAAAACCCAGAAAAACAAACAAAAGTCTTTAAAAAAGTTTGAGTTCCCGAAAGGTGTATTGAAATGCAATGCAATATGTAATTTCTTAAACATTTTGAAGTGTTAAGTTGTATCGAATGAAGACGGACCAAAAGGTGCATGTGTCAAGTAGGGCAATGCTGGAATACAATCAAACACTTTTTTGAAGTTAATGTGGCTCCGAAATATTAAAGGGGAAATATTAAAGTATGTACTTGTAGTTTGAAAATCAATTTACATTTAATGACTTGAATCGTGATGTACACTTTTTTTAAAGTTAATGCGGCTCTGAAATAAAAGGGGAAATATTAAAGTATGTACTTGCAGTTTGAAAATCAATTTACATTTAATGACTTGAACCGTGATGCACGCGGCGGTGTAACATGTCTGTATAACGTATGATAGTTGTATTCTATTGTTACATTTGTAAAGGCGGACAATGCTGACATACAATCTCTTTTTTAAAGTTATGGTGGCTCTGAAAAGAGCCGTTTCTTATAAATGATTGCTGAGAAATATCTCTAAGCTCGTTCTCCACGGATACGGCGAGCCAACTGGATGTCCTTGGGCATAATGGTCACTCGTTTGGCGTGAATGGCACACAAGTTGGTGTCTTCAAAGAGTCCCACTAGATATGCTTCGCTGGCTTCTTGAAGGGCTAGAATGGCCGAGCTCTGGAAACGTAGCTCTGTCTTGAAATCTTGGGCAATCTCTCGAACTAAGCGTTGAAACGGCAGTTTGCGGATGAGAAGTTCAGTACTCTTCTGGTAGCGTCTGATCTCTCTAAGTGCAACGGTACCTGGACGGTAACGATGAGGTTTCTTCACACCGCCAGTAGCCGGTGCAGATTTACGCGCAGCTTTGGTAGCCAACTGCTTTCTTGGCGCCTTTCCACCGGTACTTTTACGTGCAGTTTGCTTGGTTCGAGCCATTTCAATTTGTTTAGAGAGCAAACGTGACGATATACTAAACAGAATGAACTTTAATGCTTCGGCCAAGGACTGCTGTCCTTCTTATATAGACACACGGAGGATCCTGCCGGAATTCACGCGCACCAATCACATCACTGGACGAAATCACTGGAAGGAAGCCCTCTCCGTCAGCTAGTATTTTTCACCGACGTCCGCATGCCATTCTCTGATATATAAGCTGCGGTCATCGCTGTGTATCCATACATTCATTCGCTCGTCGAGTTATATATTAACTACAGTAAGCACACTATACAAGTCTGTTCATCATGTCTGGTCGTGGTAAAGGAGGCAAAGGACTAGGAAAAGGCGGTGCCAAACGACATCGTAAGGTGCTTCGTGATAACATCCAAGGCATTACCAAACCAGCCATCCGTCGCCTGGCGCGCCGGGGTGGTGTTAAGCGTATATCGGGTCTGATATATGAGGAGACGCGGGGAGTCCTGAAAGTATTCCTTGAGAATGTCATCCGTGATGCCGTCACTTATTGCGAACACGCAAAGAGAAAAACTGTCACAGCAATGGACGTCGTCTACGCCTTAAAACGACAGGGACGCACGCTGTACGGTTTTGGCGGCTAAAGTCAAGCAACGCCTATATCAAACGGCTCTTTTCAGAGCCACCATATTTCCCAAAGAGAGAAAAAAAATGCATTCATGTTGCCTAGATATCGTCCTGTTATTCACGTTTTATATTCCCCATAATTCCAATTTATTCTGAAGTATTATACTTATATACTCACACTTACAATGACTAATTGTCGAGCCCATCCTTTGTAACATGGGTCATAACATTCAAACAACGGTCACGCTTGTTGCTAACGCTGCACTGGTTCGATTCAAAGCGGTATCTTTTCTAATTACTGGAATGACTTCATGTATGCACATTAACATGATACTTATAAACCTGTTAAATGCTGGTGGGTGGTGGTCTTGGATTGCCTGTTTTCTCAATATCAAAGTGGCATCTTTATCACAGAAAACAACAACAACTAACAAGCATACAATCGGGACATAAAATAGCATATTGGTATTTTAAAGGGCTCATTTGTTGGTTTTTTGTTGTTGATATGTTGCAGTGTTTTCCTTATTCAAATACTGCACAATACAATAACAGACACTGTGTGTAAATTCTCTTTTTTGAACATGTGGTGGCTCTGAAAAGAGCCTTTGGATTAACTGCAGACGGTTCATTACTTCTACTTAGAAGTTGTATACTTGGTGACTGCCTTGGTGCCCTCGCTTACTGCGTGTTTGGCTAATTCACCAGGTAGGAGAAGACGAACGGCCGTCTGGATTTCCCGACTGCTGATTGTTGATCTCTTGTTGTATTTGGCCAAACGTGACGATTCACCGGCGATACGCTCAAATATGTCGTTGACGAAACTGTTCATGATGCTCATTGCACGACTCGAGATACCAGTGTCGGGATGGACCTGTTTCAGAACTTTGTAAATGTAGATCCCGTAGCTCTCCTTTCGGCGTCTTCGTCTCTTGCCCGCGCCAGAAGGTCTCGCTGACTTTGCCATACCTGCTTTCTTTGAACCTTTTCCACTTCCTTTAGGAGCCATGGTGAGATATTGTATCAATGCTTCGTGCGTTTCTAAACTTTGACAAGCGGTGATGAGAATGAACGATTGATTGACCACACCGTGCAGTCCTCTCTATTTATAAGGCAGGCACATGCAAATTAGGGATCCTGCGCGATAATACACCAGGCGTGACGGTGCGCGCTCATTGGACCATTGGACCATCGCGGTGCCGTGCCAGGATCCCGCGCTACGGTATATAAATGTATGCGTGCACTCACCGTCACTCTCACTCTCTTGTTCAAAGCAGACAATTGTGATTTCCGTTCGCTCTTCGTTCTTATCATTATAAACATCATGTCAGGTCGTGGTAAAGGTGCAAAGTCAGGCTCCAAGTCTAAGACTCGATCAGCACGAGCCGGACTCCAATTTCCCGTCGGTCGCGTGCACCGTTTTCTTCGCAAAGGCAATTACGCTGCCCGAGTCGGCGCAGGCGCCCCGGTTTACCTCGCAGCCGTAATGGAGTACCTGGCGGCCGAAATCCTTGAATTGGCCGGAAACGCAGCAAGAGACAACAAGAAAAGCAGAATTACTCCTCGACATTTGCAGTTGGCAATCCGGAACGACGAAGAGTTGAATAGGCTTTTAGGTGGCGTCACAATAGCTCAGGGCGGTGTCTTACCCAACATTCAAGCGGTTTTACTCCCAAAGAAGACGGCCAAGACTGCGAAGTAAACTCCATCAAAAACACAACGGCTCTTTTCAGAGCCACCACATATTCCAAAAAGAGAATCTGACAATGTATTATTAAATCAGCTAGTTATTATAGTAATACACGTGCGGTTTCAATGTTAAAATATAAAATTATAAAGATAGGTAGCCTCGCATGATTGAAATATGCCGTTTTCAAGACCGTGTACTGTTGAGAATTTCATGTATTTAGACAGAGACCGTTAGATTTACGGTAAGAGCGCACCCCCCCCCCCAAAAAAAAAAATAATATAAAGATAGGTGATTGAAATATGCCGTTTTCAAGACCGTGTACTGTTGAGAATTTCATGTATTTAGACAGAGACCGTTAGATTTACGGTAAGAGCGCCCTCCCCCCCAAAAAACCCAGAAAAACAAACAAAAGTCTTTAAAAAAGTTTGAGTTCCCGAAAGGTGTATTGAAATGCAATGCAATATGTAATTTCTTAAACATTTTGAAGTGTTAAGTTGTATCGAATGAAGACGGACCAAAAGGTGCATGTGTCAAGTAGGGCAATGCTGGAATACAATCAAACACTTTTTTGAAGTTAATGTGGCTCCGAAATATTAAAGGGGAAATATTAAAGTATGTACTTGTAGTTTGAAAATCAATTTACATTTAATGACTTGAATCGTGATGTACACTTTTTTTAAAGTTAATGCGGCTCTGAAATAAAAGGGGAAATATTAAAGTATGTACTTGCAGTTTGAAAATCAATTTACATTTAATGACTTGAACCGTGATGCACGCGGCGGTGTAACATGTCTGTATAACGTATGATAGTTGTATTCTATTGTTACATTTGTAAAGGCGGACAATGCTGACATACAATCTCTTTTTTAAAGTTATGGTGGCTCTGAAAAGAGCCGTTTCTTATAAATGATTGCTGAGAAATATCTCTAAGCTCGTTCTCCACGGATACGGCGAGCCAACTGGATGTCCTTGGGCATAATGGTCACTCGTTTGGCGTGAATGGCACACAAGTTGGTGTCTTCAAAGAGTCCCACTAGATATGCTTCGCTGGCTTCTTGAAGGGCTAGAATGGCCGAGCTCTGGAAACGTAGCTCTGTCTTGAAATCTTGGGCAATCTCTCGAACTAAGCGTTGAAACGGCAGTTTGCGGATGAGAAGTTCAGTACTCTTCTGGTAGCGTCTGATCTCTCTAAGTGCAACGGTACCTGGACGGTAACGATGAGGTTTCTTCACACCGCCAGTAGCCGGTGCAGATTTACGCGCAGCTTTGGTAGCCAACTGCTTTCTTGGCGCCTTTCCACCGGTACTTTTACGTGCAGTTTGCTTGGTTCGACCATTTCAATTTGTTTAGAGAGCAAACGTGACGATATACTAAACAGAATGAACTTTAATGCTTCGGCCAAGGACTGCTGTCCTTCTTATATAGACACACGGAGGATCCTGCCGGAATTCACGCGCACCAATCACATCACTGGACGAAATCACTGGAAGGAAGCCCTCTCCGTCAGCTAGTATTTTTCACCGACGTCCGCATGCCATTCTCTGATATATAAGCTGCGGTCATCGCTGTGTATCCATACATTCATTCGCTCGTCGAGTTATATATTAACTACAGTAAGCACACTATACAAGTCTGTTCATCATGTCTGGTCGTGGTAAAGGAGGCAAAGGACTAGGAAAAGGCGGTGCCAAACGACATCGTAAGGTGCTTCGTGATAACATCCAAGGCATTACCAAACCAGCCATCCGTCGCCTGGCGCGCCGGGGTGGTGTTAAGCGTATATCGGGTCTGATATATGAGGAGACGCGGGGAGTCCTGAAAGTATTCCTTGAGAATGTCATCCGTGATGCCGTCACTTATTGCGAACACGCAAAGAGAAAAACTGTCACAGCAATGGACGTCGTCTACGCCTTAAAACGACAGGGACGCACGCTGTACGGTTTTGGCGGCTAAAGTCAAGCAACGCCTATATCAAACGGCTCTTTTCAGAGCCACCATATTTCCCAAAGAGAGAAAAAAAATGCATTCATGTTGCCTAGATATCGTCCTGTTATTCACGTTTTATATTCCCCATAATTCCAATTTATTCTGAAGTATTATACTTATACTCACACTTACAATGACTAATTGTCGAGCCCATCCTTTGTAACATGGGTCATAACATTCAAACAACGGTCACGCTTGTTGCTAACGCTGCACTGGTTCGATTCAAAGCGGTATCTTTTCTAATTACTGGAATGACTTCATGTATGCACATTAACATGATACTTATAAACCTGTTAAATGCTGGTGGGTGGTGGTCTTGGATTGCCTGTTTTCTCAATATCAAAGTGGCATCTTTATCACAGAAAACAACAACAACTAACAAGCATACAATCGGGACATAAAATAGCATATTGGTATTTTAAAGGGCTCATTTGTTGGTTTTTTGTTGTTGATATGTTGCAGTGTTTTCCTTATTCAAATACTGCACAATACAATAACAGACACTGTGTGTAAATTCTCTTTTTTGAACATGTGGTGGCTCTGAAAAGAGCCTTTGGATTAACTGCAGACGGTTCATTACTTCTACTTAGAAGTTGTATACTTGGTGACTGCCTTGGTGCCCTCGCTTACTGCGTGTTTGGCTAATTCACCAGGTAGGAGAAGACGAACGGCCGTCTGGATTTCCCGACTGCTGATTGTTGATCTCTTGTTGTATTTGGCCAAACGTGACGATTCACCGGCGATACGCTCAAATATGTCGTTGACGAAACTGTTCATGATGCTCATTGCACGACTCGAGATACCAGTGTCGGGATGGACCTGTTTCAGAACTTTGTAAATGTAGATCCCGTAGCTCTCCTTTCGGCGTCTTCGTCTCTTGCCCGCGCCAGAAGGTCTCGCTGACTTTGCCATACCTGCTTTCTTTGAACCTTTTCCACTTCCTTTAGGAGCCATGGTGAGATATTGTATCAATGCTTCGTGCGTTTCTAAACTTTGACAAGCGGTGATGAGAATGAACGATTGATTGACCACACCGTGCAGTCCTCTCTATTTATAAGGCAGGCACATGCAAATTAGGGATCCTGCGCGATAATACACCAGGCGTGACGGTGCGCGCTCATTGGACCATTGGACCATCGCGGTGCCGTGCCAGGATCCCGCGCTACGGTATATAAATGTATGCGTGCACTCACCGTCACTCTCACTCTCTTGTTCAAAGCAGACAATTGTGATTTCCGTTCGCTCTTCGTTCTTATCATTATAAACATCATGTCAGGTCGTGGTAAAGGTGCAAAGTCAGGCTCCAAGTCTAAGACTCGATCAGCACGAGCCGGACTCCAATTTCCCGTCGGTCGCGTGCACCGTTTTCTTCGCAAAGGCAATTACGCTGCCCGAGTCGGCGCAGGCGCCCCGGTTTACCTCGCAGCCGTAATGGAGTACCTGGCGGCCGAAATCCTTGAATTGGCCGGAAACGCAGCAAGAGACAACAAGAAAAGCAGAATTACTCCTCGACATTTGCAGTTGGCAATCCGGAACGACGAAGAGTTGAATAGGCTTTTAGGTGGCGTCACAATAGCTCAGGGCGGTGTCTTACCCAACATTCAAGCGGTTTTACTCCCAAAGAAGACGGCCAAGACTGCGAAGTAAACTCCATCAAAAACACAACGGCTCTTTTCAGAGCCACCACATATTCCAAAAAGAGAATCTGACAATGTATTATTAAATCAGCTAGTTATTATAGTAATACACGTGCGGTTTCAATGTTAAAATATAAAATTATAAAGATAGGTAGCCTCGCATGATTGAAATATGCCGTTTTCAAGACCGTGTACTGTTGAGAATTTCATGTATTTAGACAGAGACCGTTAGATTTACGGTAAGAGCGCACCCCCCCCCCCCAAAAAAAAAAATAATATAAAGATAGGTGATTGAAATATGCCGTTTTCAAGACCGTGTACTGTTGAGAATTTCATGTATTTAGACAGAGACCGTTAGATTTACGGTAAGAGCGCCCTCCCCCCCAAAAAACCCAGAAAAACAAACAAAAGTCTTTAAAAAAGTTTGAGTTCCCGAAAGGTGTATTGAAATGCAATGCAATATGTAATTTCTTAAACATTTTGAAGTGTTAAGTTGTATCGAATGAAGACGGACCAAAAGGTGCATGTGTCAAGTAGGGCAATGCTGGAATACAATCAAACACTTTTTTGAAGTTAATGTGGCTCCGAAATATTAAAGGGGAAATATTAAAGTATGTACTTGTAGTTTGAAAATCAATTTACATTTAATGACTTGAATCGTGATGTACACTTTTTTTAAAGTTAATGCGGCTCTGAAATAAAAGGGGAAATATTAAAGTATGTACTTGCAGTTTGAAAATCAATTTACATTTAATGACTTGAACCGTGATGCACGCGGCGGTGTAACATGTCTGTATAACGTATGATAGTTGTATTCTATTGTTACATTTGTAAAGGCGGACAATGCTGACATACAATCTCTTTTTTAAAGTTATGGTGGCTCTGAAAAGAGCCGTTTCTTATAAATGATTGCTGAGAAATATCTCTAAGCTCGTTCTCCACGGATACGGCGAGCCAACTGGATGTCCTTGGGCATAATGGTCACTCGTTTGGCGTGAATGGCACACAAGTTGGTGTCTTCAAAGAGTCCCACTAGATATGCTTCGCTGGCTTCTTGAAGGGCTAGAATGGCCGAGCTCTGGAAACGTAGCTCTGTCTTGAAATCTTGGGCAATCTCTCGAACTAAGCGTTGAAACGGCAGTTTGCGGATGAGAAGTTCAGTACTCTTCTGGTAGCGTCTGATCTCTCTAAGTGCAACGGTACCTGGACGGTAACGATGAGGTTTCTTCACACCGCCAGTAGCCGGTGCAGATTTACGCGCAGCTTTGGTAGCCAACTGCTTTCTTGGCGCCTTTCCACCGGTACTTTTACGTGCAGTTTGCTTGGTTCGAGCCATTTCAATTTGTTTAGAGAGCAAACGTGACGATATACTAAACAGAATGAACTTTAATGCTTCGGCCAAGGACTGCTGTCCTTCTTATATAGACACACGGAGGATCCTGCCGGAATTCACGCGCACCAATCACATCACTGGACGAAATCACTGGAAGGAAGCCCTCTCCGTCAGCTAGTATTTTTCACCGACGTCCGCATGCCATTCTCTGATATATAAGCTGCGGTCATCGCTGTGTATCCATACATTCATTCGCTCGTCGAGTTATATATTAACTACAGTAAGCACACTATACAAGTCTGTTCATCATGTCTGGTCGTGGTAAAGGAGGCAAAGGACTAGGAAAAGGCGGTGCCAAACGACATCGTAAGGTGCTTCGTGATAACATCCAAGGCATTACCAAACCAGCCATCCGTCGCCTGGCGCGCCGGGGTGGTGTTAAGCGTATATCGGGTCTGATATATGAGGAGACGCGGGGAGTCCTGAAAGTATTCCTTGAGAATGTCATCCGTGATGCCGTCACTTATTGCGAACACGCAAAGAGAAAAACTGTCACAGCAATGGACGTCGTCTACGCCTTAAAACGACAGGGACGCACGCTGTACGGTTTTGGCGGCTAAAGTCAAGCAACGCCTATATCAAACGGCTCTTTTCAGAGCCACCATATTTCCCAAAGAGAGAAAAAAAATGCATTCATGTTGCCTAGATATCGTCCTGTTATTCACGTTTTATATTCCCCATAATTCCAATTTATTCTGAAGTATTATACTTATACTCACACTTACAATGACTAATTGTCGAGCCCATCCTTTGTAACATGGGTCATAACATTCAAACAACGGTCACGCTTGTTGCTAACGCTGCACTGGTTCGATTCAAAGCGGTATCTTTTCTAATTACTGGAATGACTTCATGTATGCACATTAACATGATACTTATAAACCTGTTAAATGCTGGTGGGTGGTGGTCTTGGATTGCCTGTTTTCTCAATATCAAAGTGGCATCTTTATCACAGAAAACAACAACAACTAACAAGCATACAATCGGGACATAAAATAGCATATTGGTATTTTAAAGGGCTCATTTGTTGGTTTTTTGTTGTTGATATGTTGCAGTGTTTTCCTTATTCAAATACTGCACAATACAATAACAGACACTGTGTGTAAATTCTCTTTTTTGAACATGTGGTGGCTCTGAAAAGAGCCTTTGGATTAACTGCAGACGGTTCATTACTTCTACTTAGAAGTTGTATACTTGGTGACTGCCTTGGTGCCCTCGCTTACTGCGTGTTTGGCTAATTCACCAGGTAGGAGAAGACGAACGGCCGTCTGGATTTCCCGACTGCTGATTGTTGATCTCTTGTTGTATTTGGCCAAACGTGACGATTCACCGGCGATACGCTCAAATATGTCGTTGACGAAACTGTTCATGATGCTCATTGCACGACTCGAGATACCAGTGTCGGGATGGACCTGTTTCAGAACTTTGTAAATGTAGATCCCGTAGCTCTCCTTTCGGCGTCTTCGTCTCTTGCCCGCGCCAGAAGGTCTCGCTGACTTTGCCATACCTGCTTTCTTTGAACCTTTTCCACTTCCTTTAGGAGCCATGGTGAGATATTGTATCAATGCTTCGTGCGTTTCTAAACTTTGACAAGCGGTGATGAGAATGAACGATTGATTGACCACACCGTGCAGTCCTCTCTATTTATAAGGCAGGCACATGCAAATTAGGGATCCTGCGCGATAATACACCAGGCGTGACGGTGCGCGCTCATTGGACCATTGGACCATCGCGGTGCCGTGCCAGGATCCCGCGCTACGGTATATAAATGTATGCGTGCACTCACCGTCACTCTCACTCTCTTGTTCAAAGCAGACAATTGTGATTTCCGTTCGCTCTTCGTTCTTATCATTATAAACATCATGTCAGGTCGTGGTAAAGGTGCAAAGTCAGGCTCCAAGTCTAAGACTCGATCAGCACGAGCCGGACTCCAATTTCCCGTCGGTCGCGTGCACCGTTTTCTTCGCAAAGGCAATTACGCTGCCCGAGTCGGCGCAGGCGCCCCGGTTTACCTCGCAGCCGTAATGGAGTACCTGGCGGCCGAAATCCTTGAATTGGCCGGAAACGCAGCAAGAGACAACAAGAAAAGCAGAATTACTCCTCGACATTTGCAGTTGGCAATCCGGAACGACGAAGAGTTGAATAGGCTTTTAGGTGGCGTCACAATAGCTCAGGGCGGTGTCTTACCCAACATTCAAGCGGTTTTACTCCCAAAGAAGACGGCCAAGACTGCGAAGTAAACTCCATCAAAAACACAACGGCTCTTTTCAGAGCCACCACATATTCCAAAAAGAGAATCTGACAATGTATTATTAAATCAGCTAGTTATTATAGTAATACACGTGCGGTTTCAATGTTAAAATATAAAATTATAAAGATAGGTAGCCTCGCATGATTGAAATATGCCGTTTTCAAGACCGTGTACTGTTGAGAATTTCATGTATTTAGACAGAGACCGTTAGATTTACGGTAAGAGCGCACCCCCCCCCCCCCAAAAAAAAAATAATATAAAGATAGGTGATTGAAATATGCCGTTTTCAAGACCGTGTACTGTTGAGAATTTCATGTATTTAGACAGAGACCGTTAGATTTACGGTAAGAGCGCCCTCCCCCCCAAAAAACCCAGAAAAACAAACAAAAGTCTTTAAAAAAGTTTGAGTTCCCGAAAGGTGTATTGAAATGCAATGCAATATGTAATTTCTTAAACATTTTGAAGTGTTAAGTTGTATCGAATGAAGACGGACCAAAAGGTGCATGTGTCAAGTAGGGCAATGCTGGAATACAATCAAACACTTTTTTGAAGTTAATGTGGCTCCGAAATATTAAAGGGGAAATATTAAAGTATGTACTTGTAGTTTGAAAATCAATTTACATTTAATGACTTGAATCGTGATGTACACTTTTTTTAAAGTTAATGCGGCTCTGAAATAAAAGGGGAAATATTAAAGTATGTACTTGCAGTTTGAAAATCAATTTACATTTAATGACTTGAACCGTGATGCACGCGGCGGTGTAACATGTCTGTATAACGTATGATAGTTGTATTCTATTGTTACATTTGTAAAGGCGGACAATGCTGACATACAATCTCTTTTTTAAAGTTATGGTGGCTCTGAAAAGAGCCGTTTCTTATAAATGATTGCTGAGAAATATCTCTAAGCTCGTTCTCCACGGATACGGCGAGCCAACTGGATGTCCTTGGGCATAATGGTCACTCGTTTGGCGTGAATGGCACACAAGTTGGTGTCTTCAAAGAGTCCCACTAGATATGCTTCGCTGGCTTCTTGAAGGGCTAGAATGGCCGAGCTCTGGAAACGTAGCTCTGTCTTGAAATCTTGGGCAATCTCTCGAACTAAGCGTTGAAACGGCAGTTTGCGGATGAGAAGTTCAGTACTCTTCTGGTAGCGTCTGATCTCTCTAAGTGCAACGGTACCTGGACGGTAACGATGAGGTTTCTTCACACCGCCAGTAGCCGGTGCAGATTTACGCGCAGCTTTGGTAGCCAACTGCTTTCTTGGCGCCTTTCCACCGGTACTTTTACGTGCAGTTTGCTTGGTTCGAGCCATTTCAATTTGTTTAGAGAGCAAACGTGACGATATACTAAACAGAATGAACTTTAATGCTTCGGCCAAGGACTGCTGTCCTTCTTATATAGACACACGGAGGATCCTGCCGGAATTCACGCGCACCAATCACATCACTGGACGAAATCACTGGAAGGAAGCCCTCTCCGTCAGCTAGTATTTTTCACCGACGTCCGCATGCCATTCTCTGATATATAAGCTGCGGTCATCGCTGTGTATCCATACATTCATTCGCTCGTCGAGTTATATATTAACTACAGTAAGCACACTATACAAGTCTGTTCATCATGTCTGGTCGTGGTAAAGGAGGCAAAGGACTAGGAAAAGGCGGTGCCAAACGACATCGTAAGGTGCTTCGTGATAACATCCAAGGCATTACCAAACCAGCCATCCGTCGCCTGGCGCGCCGGGGTGGTGTTAAGCGTATATCGGGTCTGATATATGAGGAGACGCGGGGAGTCCTGAAAGTATTCCTTGAGAATGTCATCCGTGATGCCGTCACTTATTGCGAACACGCAAAGAGAAAAACTGTCACAGCAATGGACGTCGTCTACGCCTTAAAACGACAGGGACGCACGCTGTACGGTTTTGGCGGCTAAAGTCAAGCAACGCCTATATCAAACGGCTCTTTTCAGAGCCACCATATTTCCCAAAGAGAGAAAAAAAATGCATTCATGTTGCCTAGATATCGTCCTGTTATTCACGTTTTATATTCCCCATAATTCCAATTTATTCTGAAGTATTATACTTATACTCACACTTACAATGACTAATTGTCGAGCCCATCCTTTGTAACATGGGTCATAACATTCAAACAACGGTCACGCTTGTTGCTAACGCTGCACTGGTTCGATTCAAAGCGGTATCTTTTCTAATTACTGGAATGACTTCATGTATGCACATTAACATGATACTTATAAACCTGTTAAATGCTGGTGGGTGGTGGTCTTGGATTGCCTGTTTTCTCAATATCAAAGTGGCATCTTTATCACAGAAAACAACAACAACTAACAAGCATACAATCGGGACATAAAATAGCATATTGGTATTTTAAAGGGCTCATTTGTTGGTTTTTTGTTGTTGATATGTTGCAGTGTTTTCCTTATTCAAATACTGCACAATACAATAACAGACACTGTGTGTAAATTCTCTTTTTTGAACATGTGGTGGCTCTGAAAAGAGCCTTTGGATTAACTGCAGACGGTTCATTACTTCTACTTAGAAGTTGTATACTTGGTGACTGCCTTGGTGCCCTCGCTTACTGCGTGTTTGGCTAATTCACCAGGTAGGAGAAGACGAACGGCCGTCTGGATTTCCCGACTGCTGATTGTTGATCTCTTGTTGTATTTGGCCAAACGTGACGATTCACCGGCGATACGCTCAAATATGTCGTTGACGAAACTGTTCATGATGCTCATTGCACGACTCGAGATACCAGTGTCGGGATGGACCTGTTTCAGAACTTTGTAAATGTAGATCCCGTAGCTCTCCTTTCGGCGTCTTCGTCTCTTGCCCGCGCCAGAAGGTCTCGCTGACTTTGCCATACCTGCTTTCTTTGAACCTTTTCCACTTCCTTTAGGAGCCATGGTGAGATATTGTATCAATGCTTCGTGCGTTTCTAAACTTTGACAAGCGGTGATGAGAATGAACGATTGATTGACCACACCGTGCAGTCCTCTCTATTTATAAGGCAGGCACATGCAAATTAGGGATCCTGCGCGATAATACACCAGGCGTGACGGTGCGCGCTCATTGGACCATTGGACCATCGCGGTGCCGTGCCAGGATCCCGCGCTACGGTATATAAATGTATGCGTGCACTCACCGTCACTCTCACTCTCTTGTTCAAAGCAGACAATTGTGATTTCCGTTCGCTCTTCGTTCTTATCATTATAAACATCATGTCAGGTCGTGGTAAAGGTGCAAAGTCAGGCTCCAAGTCTAAGACTCGATCAGCACGAGCCGGACTCCAATTTCCCGTCGGTCGCGTGCACCGTTTTCTTCGCAAAGGCAATTACGCTGCCCGAGTCGGCGCAGGCGCCCCGGTTTACCTCGCAGCCGTAATGGAGTACCTGGCGGCCGAAATCCTTGAATTGGCCGGAAACGCAGCAAGAGACAACAAGAAAAGCAGAATTACTCCTCGACATTTGCAGTTGGCAATCCGGAACGACGAAGAGTTGAATAGGCTTTTAGGTGGCGTCACAATAGCTCAGGGCGGTGTCTTACCCAACATTCAAGCGGTTTTACTCCCAAAGAAGACGGCCAAGACTGCGAAGTAAACTCCATCAAAAACACAACGGCTCTTTTCAGAGCCACCACATATTCCAAAAAGAGAATCTGACAATGTATTATTAAATCAGCTAGTTATTATAGTAATACACGTGCGGTTTCAATGTTAAAATATAAAATTATAAAGATAGGTAGCCTCGCATGATTGAAATATGCCGTTTTCAAGACCGTGTACTGTTGAGAATTTCATGTATTTAGACAGAGACCGTTAGATTTACGGTAAGAGCGCACCCCCCCCCCCAAAAAAAATAATAATATAAAGATAGGTGATTGAAATATGCCGTTTTCAAGACCGTGTACTGTTGAGAATTTCATGTATTTAGACAGAGACCGTTAGATTTACGGTAAGAGCGCCCTCCCCCCCAAAAAACCCAGAAAAACAAACAAAAGTCTTTAAAAAAGTTTGAGTTCCCGAAAGGTGTATTGAAATGCAATGCAATATGTAATTTCTTAAACATTTTGAAGTGTTAAGTTGTATCGAATGAAGACGGACCAAAAGGTGCATGTGTCAAGTAGGGCAATGCTGGAATACAATCAAACACTTTTTTGAAGTTAATGTGGCTCCGAAATATTAAAGGGGAAATATTAAAGTATGTACTTGTAGTTTGAAAATCAATTTACATTTAATGACTTGAATCGTGATGTACACTTTTTTTAAAGTTAATGCGGCTCTGAAATAAAAGGGGAAATATTAAAGTATGTACTTGCAGTTTGAAAATCAATTTACATTTAATGACTTGAACCGTGATGCACGCGGCGGTGTAACATGTCTGTATAACGTATGATAGTTGTATTCTATTGTTACATTTGTAAAGGCGGACAATGCTGACATACAATCTCTTTTTTAAAGTTATGGTGGCTCTGAAAAGAGCCGTTTCTTATAAATGATTGCTGAGAAATATCTCTAAGCTCGTTCTCCACGGATACGGCGAGCCAACTGGATGTCCTTGGGCATAATGGTCACTCGTTTGGCGTGAATGGCACACAAGTTGGTGTCTTCAAAGAGTCCCACTAGATATGCTTCGCTGGCTTCTTGAAGGGCTAGAATGGCCGAGCTCTGGAAACGTAGCTCTGTCTTGAAATCTTGGGCAATCTCTCGAACTAAGCGTTGAAACGGCAGTTTGCGGATGAGAAGTTCAGTACTCTTCTGGTAGCGTCTGATCTCTCTAAGTGCAACGGTACCTGGACGGTAACGATGAGGTTTCTTCACACCGCCAGTAGCCGGTGCAGATTTACGCGCAGCTTTGGTAGCCAACTGCTTTCTTGGCGCCTTTCCACCGGTACTTTTACGTGCAGTTTGCTTGGTTCGAGCCATTTCAATTTGTTTAGAGAGCAAACGTGACGATATACTAAACAGAATGAACTTTAATGCTTCGGCCAAGGACTGCTGTCCTTCTTATATAGACACACGGAGGATCCTGCCGGAATTCACGCGCACCAATCACATCACTGGACGAAATCACTGGAAGGAAGCCCTCTCCGTCAGCTAGTATTTTTCACCGACGTCCGCATGCCATTCTCTGATATATAAGCTGCGGTCATCGCTGTGTATCCATACATTCATTCGCTCGTCGAGTTATATATTAACTACAGTAAGCACACTATACAAGTCTGTTCATCATGTCTGGTCGTGGTAAAGGAGGCAAAGGACTAGGAAAAGGCGGTGCCAAACGACATCGTAAGGTGCTTCGTGATAACATCCAAGGCATTACCAAACCAGCCATCCGTCGCCTGGCGCGCCGGGGTGGTGTTAAGCGTATATCGGGTCTGATATATGAGGAGACGCGGGGAGTCCTGAAAGTATTCCTTGAGAATGTCATCCGTGATGCCGTCACTTATTGCGAACACGCAAAGAGAAAAACTGTCACAGCAATGGACGTCGTCTACGCCTTAAAACGACAGGGACGCACGCTGTACGGTTTTGGCGGCTAAAGTCAAGCAACGCCTATATCAAACGGCTCTTTTCAGAGCCACCATATTTCCCAAAGAGAGAAAAAAAATGCATTCATGTTGCCTAGATATCGTCCTGTTATTCACGTTTTATATTCCCCATAATTCCAATTTATTCTGAAGTATTATACTTATACTCACACTTACAATGACTAATTGTCGAGCCCATCCTTTGTAACATGGGTCATAACATTCAAACAACGGTCACGCTTGTTGCTAACGCTGCACTGGTTCGATTCAAAGCGGTATCTTTTCTAATTACTGGAATGACTTCATGTATGCACATTAACATGATACTTATAAACCTGTTAAATGCTGGTGGGTGGTGGTCTTGGATTGCCTGTTTTCTCAATATCAAAGTGGCATCTTTATCACAGAAAACAACAACAACTAACAAGCATACAATCGGGACATAAAATAGCATATTGGTATTTTAAAGGGCTCATTTGTTGGTTTTTTGTTGTTGATATGTTGCAGTGTTTTCCTTATTCAAATACTGCACAATACAATAACAGACACTGTGTGTAAATTCTCTTTTTTGAACATGTGGTGGCTCTGAAAAGAGCCTTTGGATTAACTGCAGACGGTTCATTACTTCTACTTAGAAGTTGTATACTTGGTGACTGCCTTGGTGCCCTCGCTTACTGCGTGTTTGGCTAATTCACCAGGTAGGAGAAGACGAACGGCCGTCTGGATTTCCCGACTGCTGATTGTTGATCTCTTGTTGTATTTGGCCAAACGTGACGATTCACCGGCGATACGCTCAAATATGTCGTTGACGAAACTGTTCATGATGCTCATTGCACGACTCGAGATACCAGTGTCGGGATGGACCTGTTTCAGAACTTTGTAAATGTAGATCCCGTAGCTCTCCTTTCGGCGTCTTCGTCTCTTGCCCGCGCCAGAAGGTCTCGCTGACTTTGCCATACCTGCTTTCTTTGAACCTTTTCCACTTCCTTTAGGAGCCATGGTGAGATATTGTATCAATGCTTCGTGCGTTTCTAAACTTTGACAAGCGGTGATGAGAATGAACGATTGATTGACCACACCGTGCAGTCCTCTCTATTTATAAGGCAGGCACATGCAAATTAGGGATCCTGCGCGATAATACACCAGGCGTGACGGTGCGCGCTCATTGGACCATTGGACCATCGCGGTGCCGTGCCAGGATCCCGCGCTACGGTATATAAATGTATGCGTGCACTCACCGTCACTCTCACTCTCTTGTTCAAAGCAGACAATTGTGATTTCCGTTCGCTCTTCGTTCTTATCATTATAAACATCATGTCAGGTCGTGGTAAAGGTGCAAAGTCAGGCTCCAAGTCTAAGACTCGATCAGCACGAGCCGGACTCCAATTTCCCGTCGGTCGCGTGCACCGTTTTCTTCGCAAAGGCAATTACGCTGCCCGAGTCGGCGCAGGCGCCCCGGTTTACCTCGCAGCCGTAATGGAGTACCTGGCGGCCGAAATCCTTGAATTGGCCGGAAACGCAGCAAGAGACAACAAGAAAAGCAGAATTACTCCTCGACATTTGCAGTTGGCAATCCGGAACGACGAAGAGTTGAATAGGCTTTTAGGTGGCGTCACAATAGCTCAGGGCGGTGTCTTACCCAACATTCAAGCGGTTTTACTCCCAAAGAAGACGGCCAAGACTGCGAAGTAAACTCCATCAAAAACACAACGGCTCTTTTCAGAGCCACCACATATTCCAAAAAGAGAATCTGACAATGTATTATTAAATCAGCTAGTTATTATAGTAATACACGTGCGGTTTCAATGTTAAAATATAAAATTATAAAGATAGGTAGCCTCGCATGATTGAAATATGCCGTTTTCAAGACCGTGTACTGTTGAGAATTTCATGTATTTAGACAGAGACCGTTAGATTTACGGTAAGAGCGCACCCCCCCCCCCCCAAAAAAAAAAATAATATAAAGATAGGTGATTGAAATATGCCGTTTTCAAGACCGTGTACTGTTGAGAATTTCATGTATTTAGACAGAGACCGTTAGATTTACGGTAAGAGCGCCCTCCCCCCCAAAAAACCCAGAAAAACAAACAAAAGTCTTTAAAAAAGTTTGAGTTCCCGAAAGGTGTATTGAAATGCAATGCAATATGTAATTTCTTAAACATTTTGAAGTGTTAAGTTGTATCGAATGAAGACGGACCAAAAGGTGCATGTGTCAAGTAGGGCAATGCTGGAATACAATCAAACACTTTTTTGAAGTTAATGTGGCTCCGAAATATTAAAGGGGAAATATTAAAGTATGTACTTGTAGTTTGAAAATCAATTTACATTTAATGACTTGAATCGTGATGTACACTTTTTTTAAAGTTAATGCGGCTCTGAAATAAAAGGGGAAATATTAAAGTATGTACTTGCAGTTTGAAAATCAATTTACATTTAATGACTTGAACCGTGATGCACGCGGCGGTGTAACATGTCTGTATAACGTATGATAGTTGTATTCTATTGTTACATTTGTAAAGGCGGACAATGCTGACATACAATCTCTTTTTTAAAGTTATGGTGGCTCTGAAAAGAGCCGTTTCTTATAAATGATTGCTGAGAAATATCTCTAAGCTCGTTCTCCACGGATACGGCGAGCCAACTGGATGTCCTTGGGCATAATGGTCACTCGTTTGGCGTGAATGGCACACAAGTTGGTGTCTTCAAAGAGTCCCACTAGATATGCTTCGCTGGCTTCTTGAAGGGCTAGAATGGCCGAGCTCTGGAAACGTAGCTCTGTCTTGAAATCTTGGGCAATCTCTCGAACTAAGCGTTGAAACGGCAGTTTGCGGATGAGAAGTTCAGTACTCTTCTGGTAGCGTCTGATCTCTCTAAGTGCAACGGTACCTGGACGGTAACGATGAGGTTTCTTCACACCGCCAGTAGCCGGTGCAGATTTACGCGCAGCTTTGGTAGCCAACTGCTTTCTTGGCGCCTTTCCACCGGTACTTTTACGTGCAGTTTGCTTGGTTCGAGCCATTTCAATTTGTTTAGAGAGCAAACGTGACGATATACTAAACAGAATGAACTTTAATGCTTCGGCCAAGGACTGCTGTCCTTCTTATATAGACACACGGAGGATCCTGCCGGAATTCACGCGCACCAATCACATCACTGGACGAAATCACTGGAAGGAAGCCCTCTCCGTCAGCTAGTATTTTTCACCGACGTCCGCATGCCATTCTCTGATATATAAGCTGCGGTCATCGCTGTGTATCCATACATTCATTCGCTCGTCGAGTTATATATTAACTACAGTAAGCACACTATACAAGTCTGTTCATCATGTCTGGTCGTGGTAAAGGAGGCAAAGGACTAGGAAAAGGCGGTGCCAAACGACATCGTAAGGTGCTTCGTGATAACATCCAAGGCATTACCAAACCAGCCATCCGTCGCCTGGCGCGCCGGGGTGGTGTTAAGCGTATATCGGGTCTGATATATGAGGAGACGCGGGGAGTCCTGAAAGTATTCCTTGAGAATGTCATCCGTGATGCCGTCACTTATTGCGAACACGCAAAGAGAAAAACTGTCACAGCAATGGACGTCGTCTACGCCTTAAAACGACAGGGACGCACGCTGTACGGTTTTGGCGGCTAAAGTCAAGCAACGCCTATATCAAACGGCTCTTTTCAGAGCCACCATATTTCCCAAAGAGAGAAAAAAAATGCATTCATGTTGCCTAGATATCGTCCTGTTATTCACGTTTTATATTCCCCATAATTCCAATTTATTCTGAAGTATTATACTTATACTCACACTTACAATGACTAATTGTCGAGCCCATCCTTTGTAACATGGGTCATAACATTCAAACAACGGTCACGCTTGTTGCTAACGCTGCACTGGTTCGATTCAAAGCGGTATCTTTTCTAATTACTGGAATGACTTCATGTATGCACATTAACATGATACTTATAAACCTGTTAAATGCTGGTGGGTGGTGGTCTTGGATTGCCTGTTTTCTCAATATCAAAGTGGCATCTTTATCACAGAAAACAACAACAACTAACAAGCATACAATCGGGACATAAAATAGCATATTGGTATTTTAAAGGGCTCATTTGTTGGTTTTTTGTTGTTGATATGTTGCAGTGTTTTCCTTATTCAAATACTGCACAATACAATAACAGACACTGTGTGTAAATTCTCTTTTTTGAACATGTGGTGGCTCTGAAAAGAGCCTTTGGATTAACTGCAGACGGTTCATTACTTCTACTTAGAAGTTGTATACTTGGTGACTGCCTTGGTGCCCTCGCTTACTGCGTGTTTGGCTAATTCACCAGGTAGGAGAAGACGAACGGCCGTCTGGATTTCCCGACTGCTGATTGTTGATCTCTTGTTGTATTTGGCCAAACGTGACGATTCACCGGCGATACGCTCAAATATGTCGTTGACGAAACTGTTCATGATGCTCATTGCACGACTCGAGATACCAGTGTCGGGATGGACCTGTTTCAGAACTTTGTAAATGTAGATCCCGTAGCTCTCCTTTCGGCGTCTTCGTCTCTTGCCCGCGCCAGAAGGTCTCGCTGACTTTGCCATACCTGCTTTCTTTGAACCTTTTCCACTTCCTTTAGGAGCCATGGTGAGATATTGTATCAATGCTTCGTGCGTTTCTAAACTTTGACAAGCGGTGATGAGAATGAACGATTGATTGACCACACCGTGCAGTCCTCTCTATTTATAAGGCAGGCACATGCAAATTAGGGATCCTGCGCGATAATACACCAGGCGTGACGGTGCGCGCTCATTGGACCATTGGACCATCGCGGTGCCGTGCCAGGATCCCGCGCTACGGTATATAAATGTATGCGTGCACTCACCGTCACTCTCACTCTCTTGTTCAAAGCAGACAATTGTGATTTCCGTTCGCTCTTCGTTCTTATCATTATAAACATCATGTCAGGTCGTGGTAAAGGTGCAAAGTCAGGCTCCAAGTCTAAGACTCGATCAGCACGAGCCGGACTCCAATTTCCCGTCGGTCGCGTGCACCGTTTTCTTCGCAAAGGCAATTACGCTGCCCGAGTCGGCGCAGGCGCCCCGGTTTACCTCGCAGCCGTAATGGAGTACCTGGCGGCCGAAATCCTTGAATTGGCCGGAAACGCAGCAAGAGACAACAAGAAAAGCAGAATTACTCCTCGACATTTGCAGTTGGCAATCCGGAACGACGAAGAGTTGAATAGGCTTTTAGGTGGCGTCACAATAGCTCAGGGCGGTGTCTTACCCAACATTCAAGCGGTTTTACTCCCAAAGAAGACGGCCAAGACTGCGAAGTAAACTCCATCAAAAACACAACGGCTCTTTTCAGAGCCACCACATATTCCAAAAAGAGAATCTGACAATGTATTATTAAATCAGCTAGTTATTATAGTAATACACGTGCGGTTTCAATGTTAAAATATAAAATTATAAAGATAGGTAGCCTCGCATGATTGAAATATGCCGTTTTCAAGACCGTGTACTGTTGAGAATTTCATGTATTTAGACAGAGACCGTTAGATTTACGGTAAGAGCGCACCCCCCCCCCAAAAAAAAAAATAATATAAAGATAGGTGATTGAAATATGCCGTTTTCAAGACCGTGTACTGTTGAGAATTTCATGTATTTAGACAGAGACCGTTAGATTTACGGTAAGAGCGCCCTCCCCCCCAAAAAACCCAGAAAAACAAACAAAAGTCTTTAAAAAAGTTTGAGTTCCCGAAAGGTGTATTGAAATGCAATGCAATATGTAATTTCTTAAACATTTTGAAGTGTTAAGTTGTATCGAATGAAGACGGACCAAAAGGTGCATGTGTCAAGTAGGGCAATGCTGGAATACAATCAAACACTTTTTTGAAGTTAATGTGGCTCCGAAATATTAAAGGGG
>JAYJML010000503.1:0-28303 GCA_035610835.1 Ophiura sarsii
TTCCTTGGATCAATGTTCATATAGGGTGTTCAGCGATTAAAAGTGACATGTCAAATGGGGTCACTAGAGGTCATTGACCTAAACAGGGATAAAATGTGAGACATGCTCCGATATTGACCGGTCACATCTCATTTTGTAGGTATTGATGAGACAAGAACAAAAGTCAATCATATTGTTAAGGTCAAAGGTCAAGAAAAGGTCACTAGGGGTCAAAATGTAAATTTTCACTCCATTCACTCAAAATGCTACTTGTCTGAGAGGAAATGCTTGATGATTGGCAAACATGGTCTCAACGGTTTCAAATAAATAAGAGCACACTGTCATCAGCAGGTCAAAGGTCAACACGCCCTCGACTAATATCCGTGATCTATGATCACAGTTCATATCTAGTATGTTTTTGTATTTGTACGACAAAAACAAGAAATCTTCTTTCTTCCGTCATGGGACCTATAGCTCCGCAACCATTGAGCCGATTTTGACCATATTTAGTCATAAGTAGTACCCTTATGTGCACCACTACTCAGGTTGTAAAGCATAAGGGGTCAAAGGTCACACAGGGGTCACTAGGGGTCAAAACGTGATTTTCGCTTAAAACGCATTTGCAATTTAGTGAAATGACCTATGATCGTCAGAATTGGTCAACATATTCCTTTTGACCGTACGCATGTACAATAGTTCGGTTTTTAAAATCAAAAAATATTTGGGGTCACTAGGGGTCAAAATGTAAATTTTACTCCATTCACTCAAAACCCTACTTGTCCGAGGGAAAATGACTGATGATACTCAGAATTGGTCAAAAGATTCCTTGGATCAATGTTCATATAGGGTCCTTCCACACTAAAAGTGACATGTCAAACGGGGTCACTAGGGGTCATTGAACTTTACAGAGGGAAAATATAAGGCATGCTCCGATTTTGACCCGGTTTCTTTTATTTTGTGGGCATTGATGAGACAAGAACAAAAGTCAATCATACCGTTAAGGTCAAAGGTCCAGAAAAGGTCACTAGGGGTTAAAATGTATTTGTTTACTCCATTTACCACTCGAAGGGGTTAACATGTAAACACGCTCGACTAATATTCGTGATCTCCGATCACAGTCATGTCTAGTTCTTTCTTTCTTCTTCCAACGCATGCTACTCCTCCTACAGTTTACATGTCACAATCGCCACAATTGGTCAAATGGTTCCTTATGACCATGTGCATATAGGGTCTCCTGCGATTAAAATTCACATGTCATATGGGGTCACTAGGGGTCATTGAACTTTACAGGCATAAAAGTTAAGACATTGTCCGATTTGGACCAAACTTTGACATCTTGTTTAATTTGATGAGCCAAGAAAATAAGTCAATCATTTGAATTAGGTCAAAGGTCAACAAGGGGTCACTAGAGGTCAAAACGTGAATATCCTTAAAAACGCTACTTTTCCTACAGTTTACATGTTACAATCACCATACTTGGTCAAAAGATTCCTTATGACCATGTGCATATAGGGTCTCCTGCGATTAAAATTCACATATCATATGGGGTCACTAGGGGTCATTGAACTTTACAGGCATAAAAGTTAAGACATTGTCTGATTTGGACCAAACTTTGACATCTTGTTTGGTTTGATGAGCCAAGAAAATAAGTCAATCATTTGAATTAGGTCAAAGGTCAACAAGGGGTCACTAGAGGTCAAAATGTGAATATCCTTAAAAACGCTACTCCTCCTACAGTTTACATGTTACAATCGCCACAATTAGTCAAATGATTCCTTATGACCATGTGCATATAGGGTCTCCTGCTATTAAAATTCACATGTCATATGGGGTCACTAGGGGTCATTGAACTTTACAGGCATAAAAGTTAAGACATTGTCCGATTTGGACCAAACTTTGACATCTTGTTTGATTTGATGAGCCAAGAAAATAAGTCAATCATTTGAATTAGGCCAAAGGTCAACAAGGGGTCACTAGAGGTCAAAACGTGAATATCCTTAAAAACGCTACTTCTCCTACAGTTTACATGTTACAATCACCATACTTGGTCAAAAGATTCCTTATGACCATGTGCATATAGGGTCTCCTGCTATTAAAATTCACATGTCATATGGGGTCACTAGGGGTCATTGAACTTTACAGGCATAAAAGTTAAGACATTGTCCGATTTAGACCAAACTTTGACATCTTGTTTGATTTGATAAGCCAAGAAAATAAGTCAATGATTTGAATTAGGTCAAAGGTCAACAAGGGGTCACTAGAGGTAAAAATGTGAATATCCTTAAAAACGCTACTCCTCCTACAGTTTACATGTTACAATCGCCACAATTAGTCAAATGATTCCTTATGACCATGTGCACATAGGGTCTCCTGCTATTAAAATTCACATGTCATATGGGGTCACTAGGGGTCATTGAACTTTACAGGCGTAAAAGTTAAGACATTGTCCGATTTGGACCGGACTTGTTTTATCTTGTTTGGTTTGATGAGCCAAGAAAATATGTCCATCAGTACAATTAGGTCAAAGGTCAACAAGGGGTCACTAGAGGTCAAAATGTGAATATTCAGTTATTTCACGTAAACAGCTATTAAAATTAACATGTCATATGGGGTCACAAGGGGTCAATGACCGCTTGTCAGATTTTCAATGTACATCTGGTGACTAACTAACAATCACTATATCCACGGACAGTCTGACGATTATGAACAACAACTGCAACTACCGTATACAGTCTCGTGGCTAATAAACACTCATTACACCTATCTACAGTGTAGAGGTTAATAAATAAATAGTCAGGAACAACTGGATTTATTTTAAAATTGTATACAATAACACGTTTGTAATCTAAGTCTTTTTATGTTCTATGATTGGTCACGCATTGTATTTTATGTAAGTTATTAACAAGTTTAATTGAAAATAAAACAATTTCTTAATTAAAAAATGCTTCTAGGGTCACTAAGGGTCATTGACCTATTGTAATTAATTAACAAAACCAATATTCGTGCTTCTCGAAGCACAAGTCCTGTCTAGTAATGATTGCCGCTCTGTCCATGTCGTGTTGATATCCGTATAATGTCATATACGGCATTCTATCAACAAATTTGTAATAGAAGTTTGAATTAATGCCAAAAAATTAATATCATAAAGCGGAAATGGAGTTAGATTTCCATTCAAACATCTTCGGACTCAGCACTACAAAAGACATAAGTAGTGACAGAATCAGCAAATCATATAAAGGATTAACAAATTATTTGAGAAAAAGGGGATGCACAAATAATCTTTTCTTATCATAAAATCGTGCCAAACTATGGCACGCCCCAGAGGACAAAAACGTGTTGAGACTAATCTTTCTTTCTTTCCTCAAACCCACCTACAAAATGCATCTCCTCCTACATCTTACATGCTACAATCACCAGACTTGGTCAGTAGAACCCCCCACCTAACCTTCATATAGGGTCTTCACAGTTTGGGATCAAAGGTCACACAGGGGTCACTAGGGGTCAAAAGGTGATTTTTATTTAAAACGCATTTCCAATTTAGTGAAATGACCTAGGATCGTCAAAATTGGTCCACATATTCCTTTTGACCGTACGCATATACAAAAGAACGGTTTTTAAAATTAAAAATCATTTGGGGTCACTAGGGGTCAAAATGTAAATTTTCAATTCGATCACTTAAAATGCATCTTGTCTCAGAGGAAATGATTCATGACCTTCATAATTAGTCAAAAGATTCCTTGGGTACATGCACATATAGGGTGTTCAGCGATTAAAAGTGACATGTCATACGAGGTCACTAGGGGTCATTGAAATTTACAGGGGTAAAAGTTAAGACATGCTCCCATTTGGACCGGGTTTGTTGCATCTTGTTTGGTTTGATGAGCCACGAAAATAAGTCAATCATAATAACCAGGTCAAAGGTCAAGAAAGGGTCACTAGGGGTTGAAATGTAAATTTTTACTACATTAGGACCCCTAGTGACCTTTTCTTGACCTTTGACCCCAAAAAAATGATTAACTTTTTTTCTTGTCTCATCAATGCCTACAAAATGAGCCATCACCGGTCAAAATCGGAGCAAGTCTTACATTTTACCCTGTGTGTCTTTACCTTGATTTTTTCAAAAAATCTAGGTACTGTATCTCTGCCGTTTCCGTCTTCTTTCTTTCCTCAAACCCATCTAAAAAACGCTATTACCTTGATTTTTTCAAAAATCCAGGTATTGTATCTGACGTGTTTCTTTCTTTCTTTCCTCAAACCGGGCCTTACACACAGTCTACAAAATGCATCTCCTCCTACAGTTTACATGCTACAATCACCAGACTTGGTCAGTAGGACCCCCCACCAGACCTTCATATAGGATGTTCACGGTTTGGGGTCAAAGGTCACACAGGGGTCACTAGGGGTCAAAAGGTGATTTTCATTTAAAACGCATTTCCAATTTAGTGAAATGACCTAGGATCGTCAAAATTGGTCCACATATTCCTTATGACCGTACGCATGTACAAAAGAACGTTTTTTAAAATTAAAAATCATTTGGGGTCACTAGGGGTCAAAATGTAAATTTTCAATTCGATCACTTAAAATGCATCTTGTCTCAGAGGAAATGACTCATGACCTTCACAATTGGTCAAAAGATTCCTTGGGTCCATGCACATATAGGGTGTTCAGCGATTAAAAGTGACATGTCATATGGGGTCACTAGGGGTCATTGAACTTTACAGAGGTAAAAGTTAAGACATGCTCCGATTTGGACCGGGTTTGTTGCATCTTGTTTGGTTTAATGAGCCAAGAATATAAGTCAATCATATTGACCAGGTCAAAGGTCAAGAAAGGGTCACTAGGGGTCAAAATATAAATTTTCAATTCGATCACTTAAAATGCATCTTGTCTCAGAGGAAATGATTCATGACCTTCATAATTAGTCAAAAGATTCCTTGGGTACATGCACATATAGGGTGTTCAGCGATTAAAAGTGACATGTCATACGAGGTCACTAGGGGTCATTGAAATTTACAGAGGTAAAAGTTAAGACATGCTCCGATTTGGACCGGGTTTGTTGCATCTTGTTTAGTTTGATGAGCCAAGAAAATAAGTCAACCATAATAACCAGGTCAAAGGTCAAGAAAGGGTCACTAGGGGTCGAAATGTAAATTTGTACTACATTAGGACCCCTAGCGACCTTTTCTTGACCTTTGACCCCAAAAAAATGATTGACTTTTTTTCTTGTCTCATCAATGCCTACAAAATGAGCCATCACCGGTCAAAATCGGAGCAAGTCTTAAATTTTACCCTGTGTGTCTTTACCTTGATTTTTTCAAAAATCCAGGTATTGTATCTGACGTGTTTCTTTCTTTCTTTCCTCAAACCGGGCCTTACACACAGTCTACAAAATGCATCTCCTCCTACAGTTTACATGCTACAATCACCAGACTTGGTCAGTAGGACCCCCCACCAGACCTTCATATAGGGTGTTCACGGTTTGGGGTCAAAGGTCACACAGGGGTCACTAGGGGTCAAAAGGTGATTTTCATTTAAAACGCATTTCCAATTTAGTGAAAAGACCTAGGATCGTCAAAATTGGTCCACATATTCCTTATGACCGTACGCATGTACAAACGAACGTTTATTAAAATTAAAAATCATTTGGGGTCACTAGGGGTCAAAATGTAAATTTTCAATTCGATCACTTAAAATGCATCTTGTCTCAGATAAGAGGAAATGACTCATGACCTTCACAATTGGTCAAAAGATTCCTTGGGTCCATGCACATATAGGGTGTTCAGCGATTAAAAGTGACATGTCATATGGGGTCACTAGGGGTCATTGAACTTTACAGAGGTAAAAGTTAAGACATGCTCCGATTTGGACCGGGTTTGTTGCATCTTGTTTGGTTTAATGAGCCAAGAATATAAGTCAATCATATTGACCAGGTCAAAGGTCAAGAAAGGGTCACTAGGGGTCAAAATGTAAATTTTCAATTCGATCACTTAAAATGCATCTTGTCTCAGAGGAAATGATTCATGACCTTCATAATTAGTCAAAAGATTCCTTGGGTACATGCACATATAGGGTGTTCAGCGATTAAAAGTGACATGTCATACGAGGTCACTAGGGGTCATTGAAATTTACAGGGGTAAAAGTTAAGACATGCTCCGATTTGGACCGGGTTTGTTGCATCTTGTTTAATTTGATGAGCCAAGAAAATAAGTCAATCATAATAACCAGGTCAAAGGTCAAAAAAGGGTCACTAGGGGTCGAAATGTAAATTTGTACTACATTAGGACCCCTAGTGACCTTTTCTTGACCTTTGACCCCAAAAAAATGATTGACTTTTTTTCTTGTCTCATCAATGCCTACAAAATGAGCCATCACCGGTCAAAATCGGAGCAAGTCTTAAATTTTACCCTGTGTGTCTTTACCTTGATTTTTTCAAAAATCCAGGTATTGTATCTGACGTCTTTCTTTCTTTCTTTCCTCAAACCGGGCCTTACACACAGTCTACAAAATGCACCTCCTCCTACATCTTACATGCTACAATCACCAGACTTGGTCAGTAGAACCCCCCACCTAACCGTCATATAGGGTGTTCACAGTTTGGGGTCAAAGGTCACACAGGGGTCACTAGGGGTCAAAAGGTGATTTTCACTTAAAACGCATTTCCAATTTAGTGAAATGACCTAGGATCATCAAAATTGGTCCACATATTCCTTTTGACCGTACGCATGTACAAAAGAAAGGTTTTTAAAATTAAAAATCATTTGGGGTCACTAGGGGTCAAAATGTCAATTTTCACTCCAGTCACTTAAAATGCTATTTTTTCAAGAGGAAATGGCCCATGATTATCAGAATTGGTCAAAAGATTCCTTGGGTCAATGCACATATAGGGTGTTCAGCGATTAAAAGTGACATGTCATACGGGGTCACTAGGGGTCATTAAACTTTACAGAGGTAAAAGTTAAGACATGCTCCGATTTGGACCGGGTTTGTTGCATCTTGTTTAAATTGATAAGCCAAGAAAATAAGTCAATCAAATTGACCAGGTCAAAGGTCAAGAAGGGGTCACTAGGGGTCATTGAACTTTACAAAGGGTAAAAGTTAAGACATGATCCGATTTGGACGGGGTTTGCTGCATCTTGTTTGGATTGATGAGCCAAGAAAATAAGTCGATCATATTGACCAGGTCAAAGGTCAAGAAGGTTCAATACGGGGTCATTGAACTTTAGAGGGGTAAAAGTTAAGACATGCTCCGATTTGGACCGGGTTTGTTGCATCTTGTTTGGTTTGATGAGCCAAGAAATTAAATAAATTATTTTAATCAGGTCAAAGGTCAAGAAGGGGTCACTAGGGATCATTTTCTCATAAAAAAATCAAGGTAGCCTGGTCTTTGACCGGAGCAAGATCTAGTTACCTTGATTTTTTCAAAAAATCGAGGTACTCTATTTCTGCCGTTTCTTTCTGCTTCTTCTTATATTAGTCGAGAAACGACTAATATACTGTATTCGTGCTGTTTCTTCTTCTTGGCCTTCTGACCTCTGACCTCCTGCGCCGTAACCGTTGGGCCGATTTTGATCAAACTTGGTCACAAGTACACTTGTGTGCACCACTACTCAGGTTTCAAAGCACAAAAGGTCAAAGGTCACACAGGGGTCACAGGAGTCAAAAACGTAATTTTTCAAATAAAACGCATTTGCAATTTAGTGAAATGACCTAGGATCTTCAGAATTGGTCAACATGATCCTTTTGACCGTACGCATGTACAATAGTTCGGTTTTTAAAATCAAAATATATTTGGGGTCAGTAGGGGTCAAAATGTAATTTTTTCTCCATTCACTCAAAACCCTACTTGTCCGAGGGAAATTAACTGATGATACTCAGAATTGGTCAAAAGATTCCCCTTGACCATGTACATATAGGTTGCTCCTGCATTAAAAGTGACATGTCACACGGGGTCACTAGAGGTCATTGAACTATACAAGTGAAAATCTTAAGACATGCTCCGATTTTAACGGGACTACTTTTTTCTTGTGCGCATTGATAAGCCAAGAAAAAAAGTCAATCATAAGTTTTGGGTCAAAGGTCAAAAAAAGGTCACTAGGGGTCAAAATGTAAATGTTCACTCCATTCACTCAAAATGCTACTTGTCCGAGGGAAAATGACTGATGATTGTCAGAATTAATCAAAAGATTCCCCTTGACCATGTTCATATAGGTTGCTCCTGCACTAAAAGTGACATGTCACACGAGGTCACTAGAGGTCATTGAACTATACAGGTGAAAATCTTAAGACATGCTCCGATTTTGACGGGACTACTTTTTTTCTTGTGCGCATTGATAAGCCAAGAAAAAAAGTCAATCATAATTTTGGGGTCAAAGGTCAAAAAAAGGTCACTAGGGGTCAAAACGTGATTTTCACTAAAAACGCCATTGCATTTGATTAAAACGACCCAGGAACGTCAAAATTGGTCATCATATTTATCATGACCGTCTTCGGTTTTTTGAATCGAAATTTTTTTGGGGTCACTAGAGGTCAAAATGTAAATTTTCACTCAATTTACTCAAAATGCTACTTGTCCGAGTGAAAATTACTGATGATTGTCAGAATAGGTCAAAAGATTCCTCTGATCGTGAACTTGGGGTCAAGGGGCAAAATGTAATACGCTAGACTAATATCCGCGATCTCCGATCGCAGCTTATGTCTAGTTATATTAGTCGAGAAACGACTAATATACTGTATTTGTCCTGTTTCTTTCTTCTTTATATTAGTCGAGAAACGACTAATATACTGTATTTGTCCTGTTTCTTCTTTCTTTATATTAGTCGAGAAACGACTAATATACTGTATTCGTCCTGTTTCTTCTTCTTCTTCTTTCTCCTGTCATGGGACCTATAGCTCCGTAACCATTGACCCGATTTTGACCATATTTGGTCATAAGAACCCTTATGTGCACCACTACTCAGGTTGCAAAGCATAAGGGGTCAAAGGTCACACAGAGGTCACTAGGGGTCAAAACGTGATTCAACATGCTTAGATTTTGCTCAAACTCGGACATTTTGTGCGCATTGACAAAAAAAGAAAAAAAGTCAATCATGACCTTGGGGTCAAATGTCAAACAGGGGTCATTAGGGGTCAAAACGTGATTTTCACTAAAAACGCATTTGCAATTTAGTGAAATGACCTAGGATCGTCAAAATTGGTCCACATATTCCTTTTGACCGTACGCATGTACAAAAGAACGGTTTTTAAAATTAAAAATCATTTGGGGTCACTAGGGGTCAAAATGTAAATTTTACACCATTCACTCAAAACCCTACTTGTCCGAGGGAAAATGACTGATGATACTCAGAATTGGTCAAAAGATTCCTTGGATCAATGTTCATATAGGGTCCTTCCACACTAAAAGTGACATATCAAACGGGGTCACTAGGGGTCATTGAACTTTACAGTGGGAAAATATAACGCATGCTCCGATTTTGACCGGGTTTCTTTTATTTTGTGGGCATTGATGAGACAAGAACAAAAGTCAATCATATTGTTAATATCAAAGGTCAAAAAAAGGTCACTAGGGGTCAAAATGTACATTTTCACTCCTCGCACTCAAAATACTACTTGTCCAAGAGATAATGACCTATGATTGTCAGAATTAGTCAAAAGATTCCTCTTATCCATGTCCATATAGGGTTCTTCTCCACTAAAAGTGACATGTCACACGAGGTCACTAGAGGTCATTGAACTATACAGGTGAAAATCTTAAGACATGCTCCGATTTTAACAAGACTACTTTTTTCTTGTGCGCATTGATCAGCCAAGCAAAAAAGTCAATTACAAGTTTTGGGTCAGAGGTCAAGAAAAGGTCACTAGGGGTCATAACGTGATTTTCACTTAAAACGCATTTCCAATTTAGTGAAATGACCTAGGATCGTCAAAATTGGTCCACATATTCCTTTTGACCGTACGCATGTACAAAAGAAAGGTTTTTAAAATTAAAAATCATTTGGGGTCACTAGGGGTCAAAATGTAAATTTTACTCCATTCACTCAAAACCCTACTTGTCCGAGGGAAAATGACTGATGATACTCAGAATTAGTCAAAAGATTCCTTGGATCAATGTTCATATAGGGTCCTTCCACACTAAAAGTGACATATCAAACGGGGTCACTAGGGGTCATTGAACTTTACAGTGGGAAAATATAACGCATGCTCCGATTTTGACCGGGTTTCTTTTATTTTGTGGGCATTGATGAGACAAGAACAAAAGTCAATCATATTGTTAATATCAAAGGTCAAGAAAAGGTCACTAGGGGTCAAAATGTACATTTTTACTCCTCGCACTCAAAATACTACTTGTCCAAGAGATAATGACCTATGATTGTCAGAATTAGTCAAAAGATTCCTCTTATCCATGTCCATATAGGGTCCTTCTCCACTAAAAGTGACATGTCACACGAGGTCACTAGAGGTCATTGAACTATACAAGTGAAAATCTTAAGACATGCTCCGATTTTAACGGGACTACTTTTTTCTTGTGCGCATTGATCAGCCAAGCAAAAAAGTTAATTACAAGTTTTGGGTCAGAGGTCAAGAAAAGGTCACTAGGGGTCAAAACGTGATTTTCACTAAAAACGCATTTGCAATTTAGTGAAATGACCTAGGATCGTCAGAATTGGTCAACATATTCCTTTTGACCGTACGCATGTACAATAGTTCGGTTTTTAAAATCAAAAAATATTTGGGGTCACTAGGGGTCAAAATGTAAATTTTCACTCCATTCACTCAAAATGCTACTTGTCCGAGAGGAAATGACCTATGATTGTCAGAATTAGTCAAAAGGTTCCTCTCATCCATGTTCATATAGGGTCCTTCTCCACTAAAAGTGACATGTCACACGGGGTCACTAGAGGTCATTGAACTTTACAAGTGAAAATCTTAAAACATGCTCCGATTTTGACGGGACTACCTTTTTCTTGTGCGCATTGATCAGCCAAGCAAAAAAGTCAATTACAAGTTTTGGGTCAGAGGTCAAGAAAAGGTCACTAGGGGTTCAACTGTATTTATTTACTCCATTTACCACTCGAAGGGGTTAACATGTAACACACCCGACTAATATTCGTGATCTCCGATCACAGGTCATGTCTAGTTCTTTCTTTTTCTGTCATGGGACCTATAGCTCCGTAACCGTTGAGCCGATTTTGACCATATTTGGTCATAAGAACCCTTATGTGCACCACTACTCAGGTTGAAAATCATAAGGGGTCAAAGGTCACACAGGGGTCACTAGGGGTCAAAACGTGATTTTCACCTTAAAACGCATTTGCAATTTAGTGAAATGACCTAGGATCGTCAAAATTGGTCCACATATTCCTTTTGACCGTACGCATGTACAAAAGAACGGTTTTTAAAATTAAAAATCATTTGGGGTCACTAGGGGTCAAAATGTAAATTTTACTCCATTCACTCAAAACCCTACTTGTCCGAGGGAAAATGACTGATGATACTCAGAATTGGTCAAAAGATTCCTTGGATCAATGTTCATATAGGGTCCTTCCACACTAAAAGTGACATGTCAAACGAGGTCACTAGAGGTCATTGAACTTTACAGAGGAAAAATATAAGGCATGCTTCGATTTTGACCGGGTTTCTTTTATTTTGTGGGCATTGATAAGACAAGAACAAAAGTCAAACATACCGTTAAGATCAAAGGTCAATAAAAGGTCACTAGGGGTCAAAATGTACATTTTTACTCCTCTCACTCAAAATACTACTTGTCCAAGAGATAATGACCTATGATTGTCAGAATTGGTCAAAAGATTCCTCTTATCCATGTCCATATAGGGTCCTTCTCCACTAAAAGTGACATGTTACACGAGGTCACTAGAGGTCATTGAACTATACAGGTGAAAATCTTAAGACATGCTCCGATTTTAACAAGACTACTTTTTTCTTGTGCGCATTGATCAGCCAAGCAAAAAAGTCAATTACAAGTTTTGGGTCAGAGGTCAAGAAAAGGTCACTAGGGGTCAAAACGTGATTTTCACTAAAAACGCATTTGCAATTTAGTGAAATGACCTAGGATCGTCAGAATTGGTCAACATATTCCTTTTGACCGTACGCATGTACAATAGTTAGGTTTTTAAAATCAAAAAATATTTGGGGTCACTAGGGGTCAAAATGTAAATTTTCACTCCATTCACTCAAAATGCTACTTGTCCGAGAGGAAATGACCTATGATTGTCAGAATTAGTCAAAAGGTTCCTCTCATCCATGTTCATATAGGGTCCTTCTCCACTAAAAGTGACATGTCACACGGGGTCACTAGAGGTCATTGAACTTTACAAGTGAAAATCTTAAAACATGCTCCGATTTTGACGAAACTACCTTTTTCTTGTGCGCATTGATCAGCCAAGCAAAAAAGTCAATTACAAGTTTTGGGTCAGAGGTCAAGAAAAGGTCACTAGGGGTCATAACGTGATTTTCACTTAAAACGCATTTCCAATTTAGTGAAATGACCTAGGATCGTCAAAATTGGTCCACATATTCCTTTTGACCGTACGCATGTACAAAAGAAAGGTTTTTAAAATTAAAAATCATTTGGGGTCACTAGGGGTCAAAATGTAAATTTTACTCCATTCACTCAAAACCCTACTTGTCCGAGGGAAAATGACTGATGATACTCAGAATTAGTCAAAAGATTCCTTGGATCAATGTTCATATAGGGTCCTTCCACACTAAAAGTGACATATCAAACGGGGTCACTAGGGGTCATTGAACTTTACAGTGGGAAAATATAACGCATGCTCCGATTTTGACCGGGTTTCTTTTATTTTGTGGGCATTGATGAGACAAGAACAAAAGTCAATCATATTGTTAATATCAAAGGTCAAGAAAAGGTCACTAGGGGTCAAAATGTACATTTTTACTCCTCGCACTCAAAATACTACTTGTCCAAGAGATAATGACCTATGATTGTCAGAATTAGTCAAAAGATTCCTCTTATCCATGTCCATATAGGGTCCTTCTCCACTAAAAGTGACATGTCACACGAGGTCACTAGAGGTCATTGAACTATACAAGTGAAAATCTTAAGACATGCTCCGATTTTAACGGGACTACTTTTTTCTTGTGCGCATTGATCAGCCAAGCAAAAAAGTTAATTACAAGTTTTGGGTCAGAGGTCAAGAAAAGGTCACTAGGGGTCAAAACGTGATTTTCACTAAAAACGCATTTGCAATTTAGTGAAATGACCTAGGATCGTCAGAATTGGTCAACATATTCCTTTTGACCGTACGCATGTACAATAGTTCGGTTTTTAAAATCAAAAAATATTTGGGGTCACTAGGGGTCAAAATGTAAATTTTCACTCCATTCACTCAAAATGCTACTTGTCCGAGAGGAAATGACCTATGATTGTCAGAATTAGTCAAAAGGTTCCTCTCATCCATGTTCATATAGGGTCCTTCTCCACTAAAAGTGACATGTCACACGGGGTCACTAGAGGTCATTGAACTTTACAAGTGAAAATCTTAAAACATGCTCCGATTTTGACGGGACTACCTTTTTCTTGTGCGCATTGATCAGCCAAGCAAAAAAGTCAATTACAAGTTTTGGGTCAGAGGTCAAGAAAAGGTCACTAGGGGTTCAACTGTATTTATTTACTCCATTTACCACTCGAAGGGGTTAACATGTAACACACCCGACTAATATTCGTGATCTCCGATCACAGGTCATGTCTAGTTATATTAGTCGAGAAACGACTAATATACTGTATTCGTCCTGTTTCTTCTTCTTCTTCTTTCTCCTGTCATGGGACCTATAGCTCCGTAACCGTTGACCCGATTTTGACCATATTTGGTCATAAGAACCCTTATGGGCACCACTACTCAGGTTGTAAAGCATAAGGGGTCAAAGGTCACACAGGGGTCACTAGGGGTCAAAACGTGATTTTCACTTAAAACGCATTTCCAATTTAGTGAAATGACCTAGGATCGTCAAAATTGGTCCACATATTCCATTTGACCGTACGCATGTACAAAAGAACGGTTTTTAAAATTAAAAATCATTTGGGGTCACTAGGGGTCAAAATGTAAATTTTACTCCATTCACTCAAAACCCTACTTGTCCGAGGGAAAATGACTGATGATACTCAGAATTGGTCAAAAGATTCCTTTGATCAATGTTCATATAGGGTCCTTCCACATTAAAAGTGACATGTCAAACAGGGTCACTAGGGGTCATTGAACTTTACAGTGGGAAAATATAACGCATGCTCCGATTTTGACCGGGTTTCTTTTATTTTGTGGGCATTGATGATACAAGAACAAAAGTCAATCATACCGTTAAGATCAAAGGTCAAGAAAAGGTCACTAGGGGTCAAAATGTACATTTCCACTCCTCGCACTCAAAATACTACTTGTCCAAGAGATAATGACCTATAATTGTCAGAATTAGTCAAAAGATTCCTCTTATCCATGTCCATATAGGGTCCTTCTCCACTAAAAGTGACATGTCACACGAGGTCACTAGAGGTCATTGAACTATACAGGTGAAAATCTTAAGACATGCTCCGATTTTAACAAGACTACTTTTTTTCTTGTGCGCATTGATCAGCCAAGCAAAAAAGTCAATTACAAGTTTTGGGTCAGAGGTCAAAAAAAGGTCACTAGGGGTCAAAACGTGATTTTCACTAAAAACGCATTTGCAATTTAGTGAAATGACCTAGGATCGTCAGAATTGGTCAACATATTCCTTTTGACCGTACGCATGTACAATAGTTCGGTTTTTAAAATCAAAAAATATTTGGGGTCACTAGGGGTCAAAATGTAAATTTTCACTCCATTCACTCAAAATGCTACTTGTCCGAGAGGAAATGACCTATGATTGTCAGAATTAGTCAAAAGGTTCCTCTCATCCATGTTCATATAGGGTCTTTCTCCACTAAAAGTGACATGTCACACGGGGTCACTAGAGGTCATTGAACTTTACAAGTGAAAATCTTAAAACATGCTCCGATTTTGACGGGACTACCTTTTTCTTGTGCGCATTGATCAGCCAAGCAAAAAAGTCAATTACAAGTTTTGGGTCAGAGGTCAAGAAAAGGTCACTAGGGGTTCAACTGTATTTATTTACTCCATTTACCACTCGAAGGGGTTAACATGTAACACACCCGACTAATATTCGTGATCTCCGATCACAGGTCATGTCTAGTATGTTTTTGTATTTGGTTGACAAAAACAAGAAATCTTTCTTCTTCTGTCATGGGACCTATAGCTCCGTAACCATTGACCCGATTTTAACCATATTTGGTCATAAGAACCCTTGTGTGCACCACTACTCAGGTTGAAAAGCATAAGGGGTCAAACGTCACACAGGGGTCACTAGGGGTCAAAACGTGATTTTCACTTAAAACGCATTTCCAATTTAGTGAAATGACCTAGGATCGTCAAAATTGGTCAACATGTTCCTTTTGACCGTACGCATGTACAAAAGAACGGTTTTTAAAATTTAAAATCATTTGGGGTCACTAGGGGTCAAAATGTAAATTTTACTCCATTCACTCAAAACCCTACTTGTCCGAGGGAAAATAACTGATGATACTCAGAATTGGTCAAAAGATTCCTTTGATCAATGTTCATATAGGGTCCTTCCACACTAAAAGTGACATGTCAAACGAGGTCACTAGAGGTCATTGAACTTTACAGAAGAAAAATATAAGGCATGCTTTGATTTTGACCGGGTTTCTTTTATTTTGTGGGCATTAATGAGACAAGAACAAAAGTCAATCATACCGTTAAGATCAAAGGTCAAGAAAAGGTCACTAGGGGTCAAAATAAAAAATTTCACTCCATTCACTCAAAATGCTACTTGTCCGAGAGGAAATGACCTATGATTGTCAGAATTAGTCAAAAGGTTCCTCTCATCCATGTTCATATAGGGTCCTTCTCCACTAAAAGTGACATGTCACACGGGGTCACTAGAGGTCATTGAACTTTACAAGTGAAAATCTTAAAACATGCTCCGATTTTGACGGGACTACCTTTTTCTTGTGCGCATTGATCAGCCAAGCAAAAAAGTCAATTACAAGTTTTGGGTCAGAGGTCAAGAAAAGGTCACTAGGGGTTCAACTGTATTTATTTACTCCATTTACCACTCGAAGGGGTTAACATGTAACACACCCGACTAATATTCGTGATCTCCGATCACAGGTCATGTCTAGTTATATTAGTCGAGAAACGACTAATATACTGTATTCGTCCTGTTTCTTCTTCTTCTTCTTCTTCTTCTTTCTCCTGTCATGGGACCTATAGCTCCGTAACCATTGACCCGATTTTGACCATATTTGGTCATAAGAACCCTTATGTGCACCACTACTCAGGTTGTAAAGCATAAGGGGTCAAAGGTCACACAGGGGTCACTAGGGGTCAAAACGTGATTTTCACTTAAAACGCATTTCCAATTTAGTAAAATGACCTAGGATCGTCAAAATTGGTCCACATATTCCTTTTGACCGTACGCATGTACAAAAGAACGGTTTTTAAAATTAAAAATCATTTGGGGTCACTAGGGGTCAAAATGTAAATTTTACTCCATTCACTCAAAACCCTACTTGTCCGAGGGAAAATGACTGATGATACTCAGAATTGGTCAAAAGATTCCTTGGATCAATGTTCATATAGGGTCCTTCCACACTAAAAGTGACATATCAAACGGGGTCACTAGGGGTCATTGAACTTTACAGTGGGAAAATATAACGCATGCTCCGATTTTGACTGGGTTTCTTTTATTTTGTGGGCATTGATGAGACAAGAACAAAAGTCAATAATATTGTTAATATCAAAGGTCAAAAAAAGGTCACTAGGGGTCAAAATGTACATTTTCACTCCTCGCACTCAAAATACTACTTGTCCAAGAGATAATGACCTATGATTGTCAGAATTAGTCAAAAGATTCCTCTTATCCATGTCCATATAGGGTCCTTCTCCACTAAAAGTGACATGTCACACGAGGTCACTAGAGGTCATTGAACTATACAGGTGAAAATCTTAAGACATGCTCCGATTTTAACGGGACTACTTTGTTCTTGTGCGCATTGATCAGCCAAGCAAAAAAGTCAATTACAAGTTTTGGGTCAGAGGTCAAGAAAAGGTCACTAGGGGTCAAAACGTGATTTTCACTAAAAACGCATTTGCAATTTAGTGAAATGACCTAGGATCGTCAGAATTGGTCAACATATTCCTTTTAACCGTACGCATGTACAATAGTTTGGTTTTTAAAATCAAAAAATATTTGGGGTCACTAGGGGTCAAAATGTAAATTTTCACTCCATTCACTCAAAATGCTACTTGTCCGAGAGGAAATGACCTATGATTGTCAGAATTAGTCAAAAGGTTCCTCTCATCCATGTTCATATAGGGTCCTTCTCCACTAAAAGTGACATGTCACACGGGGTCACTAGAGGTCATTGAACTTTACAAGTGAAAATCTTAAAACATGCTCCGATTTTGACGGGACTACCTTTTTCTTGTGCGCATTGATCAGCCAAGCAAAAAAGTCAATTACAAGTTTTGGGTCAGAGGTCAAGAAAAGGTCACTAGGGGTTCAACTGTATTTATTTACTCCATTTACCACTCGAAGGGGTTAACATGTAACACACCCGACTAATATTCGTGATCTCCGATCACAGGTCATGTCTAGTTCTTTCTTTTTCTGTCATGGGACCTATAGCTCCGTAACCGTTGAGCCGATTTTGACCATATTTGGTCATAAGAACCCTTATGTGCACCACTACTCAGGTTGAAAATCATAAGGGGTCAAAGGTCACACAGGGGTCACTAGGGGTCAAAACGTGATTTTCACCTTAAAACGCATTTGCAATTTAGTGAAATGACCTAGGATCGTCAAAATTGGTCCACATATTCCTTTTGACCGTACGCATGTACAAAAGAACGGTTTTTAAAATTAAAAATCATTTGGGGTCACTAGGGGTCAAAATGTAAATTTTACTCCATTCACTCAAAACCCTACTTGTCCGAGGGAAAATGACTGATGATACTCAGAATTGGTCAAAAGATTCCTTGGATCAATGTTCATATAGGGTCCTTCCACACTAAAAGTGACATGTCAAACGAGGTCACTAGAGGTCATTGAACTTTACAGAGGAAAAATATAAGGCATGCTTCGATTTTGACCGGGTTTCTTTTATTTTGTGGGCATTGATAAGACAAGAACAAAAGTCAAACATACCGTTAAGATCAAAGGTCAATAAAAGGTCACTAGGGGTCAAAATGTACATTTTTACTCCTCTCACTCAAAATACTACTTGTCCAAGAGATAATGACCTATGATTGTCAGAATTGGTCAAAAGATTCCTCTTATCCATGTCCATATAGGGTCCTTCTCCACTAAAAGTGACATGTTACACGAGGTCACTAGAGGTCATTGAACTATACAGGTGAAAATCTTAAGACATGCTCCGATTTTAACAAGACTACTTTTTTCTTGTGCGCATTGATCAGCCAAGCAAAAAAGTCAATTACAAGTTTTGGGTCAGAGGTCAAGAAAAGGTCACTAGGGGTCAAAACGTGATTTTCACTAAAAACGCATTTGCAATTTAGTGAAATGACCTAGGATCGTCAGAATTGGTCAACATATTCCTTTTGACCGTACGCATGTACAATAGTTAGGTTTTTAAAATCAAAAAATATTTGGGGTCACTAGGGGTCAAAATGTAAATTTTCACTCCATTCACTCAAAATGCTACTTGTCCGAGAGGAAATGACCTATGATTGTCAGAATTAGTCAAAAGGTTCCTCTCATCCATGTTCATATAGGGTCCTTCTCCACTAAAAGTGACATGTCACACGGGGTCACTAGAGGTCATTGAACTTTACAAGTGAAAATCTTAAAACATGCTCCGATTTTGACGAGACTACCTTTTTCTTGTGCGCATTGATCAGCCAAGCAAAAAAGTCAATTACAAGTTTTGGGTCAGAGGTCAAGAAAAGGTCACTAGGGGTTCAACTGTATTTATTTACTCCATTTACCACTCGAAGGGGTTAACATGTAACACACCCGACTAATATTCGTGATCTCCGATCACAGGTCATGTCTAGTTCTTATATTAGTCGAGAAACGACTAATATACTGTATTCGTGCTGTTTCTTCTTCTTGGCCTTCTGACCTCTGACCTCCTGCGCCGTAACCGTTGGGCCGATTTTGATCAAACTTGGTCACAAGTACACTTGTGTGCACCACTACTCAGGTTTCAAAGCACAAAAGGTCAAAGGTCACACAGGGGTCACAGGGGTCAAAAACGTGATTTTTCAAATAAAACGCATTTGCAATTTAGTGAAATGACCTAGGATCTTCAGAATTATTCAACATGTTCCTTTTGACCGTACGCATGTACAATAGTTCGGTTTTTAAAATCAAAATATATTTGGGGTCAGTAGGGGTCAAAATGTAATTTTTTCTCCATTCACTCAAAACCCTACTTGTCCGAGGGAAATTAACTGATGATACTCAGAATTGGTCAAAAGATTCCCCTTGACCATGTACATATAGGTTGCTCCTGCATTAAAAGTGACATGTCACACTGGGTCACTAGAGGTCATTGAACTATACAGGTGAAAATCTTAAGACATGCTCCGATTTTAACGGGACTACTTTTTTCTTGTGCGCATTGATAAGCCAAGAAAAAAAGTCAATCATAAGTTTTGGGTCAAAGGTCAAGAAAAGGTCACTAGGGGTCAAAATGTAAATGTTCACTCCATTCACTCAAAATGCTACTTGTCCGAGGGAAAATGACTGATGATTGTCAGAATTAATCAAAAGATTCCCCTTGACCATGTTCATATAGGTTGCTCCTGCACTAAAAGTGACATGTCACACGAGGTCACTAGAGGTCATTGAACTATACAGGTGAAAATCTTAAGACATGCTCCGATTTTGACGGGACTACTTTTTTTCTTGTGCGCATTGATAAGCCAAGAAAAAAAGTCAATCATAATTTTGGGGTCAAAGGTCAAAAAAAGGTCACTAGGGGTCAAAACGTGATTTTCACTAAAAACGCCATTGTATTTGATTAAAACGACCCAGGAACGTCAAAATTGGTCATCATATTTATCATGACCGTCTTCGGTTTTTTGAATCGAAATTTTTTTGGGGTCACTAGAGGTCAAAATGTAAATTTTCACTCAATTTACTCAAAATGCTACTTGTCCGAGTGAAAATTACTGATGATTGTCAGAATAGGTCAAAAGATTCCTCTGATCGTGAACTTGGGGTCAAGGGGCAAAATGTAATACGCTAGACTAATATCCGCGATCTCCGATCGCAGCTTATGTCTAGTTCTTTCTTCTTTCTTCTTCTTCTTCTGTCATGGGACCTATAGCTCCGTAACCATTGACCCGATTTTGACCATATTTGGTCATAAGAACCCTTATGTGCACCACTACTTAGGTTGTAAAGCATAAGGGGTCAAAGGTCACACAGGGGTCACTAGGGGCCAAAACGTGATTTTCACTTAAAACGCATTTGCAATTAAGTGAAATGACCTAGGATCTTCAGAATTGGTCAACATGTTCCTTTTGACCGTACGCATGTACAATAGTTCGGTTTTTAAAATCAAAAAATATTTGGGGTCACTAGGGGTCAAAATGTAAATTTTTCGTCATTCACTAAAAATGCTACTTGTCCAAGAGGAAATGACCTATGATTGTCAGAATTAGTCAAAAGATTCCTCTCATCCATGTTCATATAGGGTCCTTCTTCACTAAAAGTGACATGTCACACGGGGTCACTAGAGGTCATTGAACTATACAAGTGAAAATCTTAAGACATGCTCCGATTTTGACGGGACTACTTTTTTTTTGTGCGCATTAATCAGCCAAGCAAAAAAGTCAATTACAAGTTTTAGGTCAGAGGTCAAAAAAAGGTCAATAGGGGTCAAAATGTACATTTTCACTCCTCGCACTCAAAATACTACTTGTCCAAGAGATAATGACCTATGATTGTCAGAATTGGTCAAAAGATTCCTCTTATCCATGTCCATATAGGGTCCTTCTCCACTAAAAGTGACATGTCACACGAGGTCACTAGAGGTCATTGAACTATACAAGTGAAAATCTTAAGACATACTCTGATTTTGACGGGACTACTTTTTTCTTGTGCGCATTGATCAGCCAAGCAAAAAAGTCAATTACAAGTTTTGGGTCAGAGGTCAAAAAAAGGTCACTAGGGGTCAAAACGTGATTTTCACTAAAAACGCATTTGCAATTTAGTGAAATGACCTAGGATCGTCAGAATTGGTCAACATATTCCTTTTGACCGTACGCATGTACAATAGTTCGGTTTTTAAAATCAAAAAATATTTGGGGTCACTAGGGGTCAAAATGTAAATTTTCACTCCATTCACTCAAAATGCTACTTGTCCGAGAGGAAATGACCTATGATTGTCAGAATTAGTCAAAAGGTTCCTCTCATCCATGTTCATATAGGGTCCTTCTCCACTAAAAGTGACATGTCACACGGGGTCACTAGAGGTCATTGAACTTTACAAGTGAAAATCTTAAAACATGCTCCGATTTTGACGGGACTACCTTTTTCTTGTGCGCATTGATCAGCCAAGCAAAAAAGTCAATTACAAGTTTTGGGTCAGAGGTCAAGAAAAGGTCACTAGGGGTTCAACTGTATTTATTTACTCCATTTACCACTCGAAGGGGTTAACATGTAACACATCCGACTAATATTCGTGATCTCCGATCACAGGTCATGTCTAGTTCTTCTTCTTCTTGGCCTTCTGACCTCTGACCTCCTGCGCCGTAACCGTTGGGCCGATTTTGATCAAACTTGGTCACAAGTACACTTGTGTGCACCACTACTCAGGTTTCAAAGCATAAGGGGTCAAAGGTCACACAGGGGTCACTAGGGGTCAAAACGTGATTTTCACTTAAAACGCATTTGCAATTTAGTGAAATGACCTATGATCGTCAGAATTGGTCAACATATTCCTTTTGACCGTACACATGTACAATAGTTCGGTTTTTAAAATCAAAAAATATTTGGGGTCACTAGGGGTCAAAATGTAAATTTTACTCCATTCACTCAAAACCCTACTTGTCCGAGGGAAAATGACTGATGATTGTCAGAATTGGTCAAAAGATTTCCCTTGACCATGTTCATATAGGTTGCTCCTGCACTAAAAGTGACATGTCACACGGGGTCACTAGAGGTCATTGAACTATACAGGTGAAAATCTTAAGACATGCCCCGATTTTGACGGGACTACTTTTTTCTTGTGCGCATTGATCAGCTAAGAAAAAAAGTTAATCATACGTTTTGGGTCAAAGGTCAAGAAAAGGTCACTAGGGGTCTAAATGTAAATGTTAACTCCATTCACTCAAAATGCTACTTGTCCGAGGGAAAATGACTGATGATTGTCAGAATTGGTCAAAAGATTTCCCTTGACCATGTCCATATAGGTTGCTCCTGCACGAAAAGTGACATGTCACACGGGGTCACTAGAGGTCATTGAACTATACAGGTGAAAATCTTAAGACATGCTCCGATTTTGACGGGACTACTTTTTTCTTGTGCGCATTGATAAGCCAAGAAAAAAAAGTCATTCATAATTTTGGGGTCAAAGGTCAAGAAAAGGTCACTAGGGGTCAAAACGTGATTTTCACTAAAAACGCCATTGCATTTTATTAAAACGACCCAGGAACGTCAAAATCGGTCATCATATTTATCATGACCGTCTTCATAAAATATAGTTTGGTTTTTTGAATCGAAATTTTTTTGGGGTCACTAGAGGTCAAAATGTAAATTTTCACTCAATTTACTCAAAATGCTACTTGTCCGAGTGAAAATGACTGATGATTGTCAGAATAGGTCAAAAGATTTCTCTGATCGTGAACTTGGGGTCAAGGGGCAAAATGTAATACGCTAGACTAATATCCGCGATCTCCGATCGCAGCTTATGTCTAGTTCTTTCTTTTTCTGTCATGGGACCTATAGCTCCGTAACCGTTGAGCCGATTTTAACCATATTTGGTCATAAGAACCCTTATGTGCACCACTACTCAGGTTGAAAAGCATAAGGGGTCAAAGGTCACACAGGGGTCACTAGGGGTCAAAACGTGATTTTTACTAAAAACGCATTTGCAATTTAGTGAAATGACCTATGATCGTCAGAATTGGTCAACATATTCCTTTTGACCGTACGCATGTACAAAAGAACGGTTTTTTTAATCAACAAATATTTGGGGTCACTAGGGGTCAAAATGTAAATTTTACTCTATTCACTCAAAACCCTACTTGTCCGAGGGAAAATGACTGATGATACTCAGAATTGGTCAAAAGATTCCTTGGATCAATGTTCATATAGGGTGTTCAGCGATTAAAAATGACATGTCAAATGGGGTCACTAGAGGTCATTGACCTAAACAGGGATAAAATGTAAGACATGCTCCGATTTTGACCGGGCATATCTCATTTTGTAGGTATTGATGAGACAAGAACAAAAGTCAATCATATTGTTAAGGTCAAAGGTCAAGAAAAGGTCACTAGGGGTCAAACACGATTTTCACTAAAAACGCATTTGCAATTTAGTAAAAATGACCTATGATCGTCAGAATTGGTCAACATATTCCTTTTGACCGTACACATGTACAATAGTTCGGTTTTTAAAATCAAAAAATATTTGGGGTCACTAGGGGTCAAAATGTAAATTTATCTCCATTCACTCAAAATGCTACTTGTCCGAGAGGAAATGACCTATGATTGTCAGAATTAGTCAAAAGATTCCTCTTATCTATGTTCATATAGGGTCCTTCTCCACTAAAAGTGACATGTCACACGGGGTCACTAGAGGTCATTGAACTATACAAATGATAATCTTAAGACATGCTCCGATTTTGACGGAACTACTTTTTTCTTGCGCGCATTGATAAGCCAAGAAAAAAAGTCAATCATAAGTTTGGGGTCAAAGGTCAAGAAAAGGTCACTAGGGGTCAAAAAGTGATTTTCACTTAAAACGCCGTTGCAATTTAGTGAAATTACCATAGGATCGTCAGAATTGGCCAACATATTCCTGTTGACCGTACGCATATACAATAGTTCGGTTTTTAAAATCAAAACTGAACGCTGATTGGTTCCAACAAATACGCACATCCCCGCTCTCTAACTACCAAATCCGCTAGACTAATATCCGCGATCTCCGATCGCAGCTTATGTCTAGTTCTTCTTCTTTCTGGCAACCTTTCTACAAAATGCTTCTTCTCCTACAGTTTACATGCTACAATCACCAGACTTGGTCAGTAGGACCCTCTACCAGACCTTCATTACAGGACCTCACAGTTTGGGGTCAAAGGTCACAGGGGGGTCACTAGGGGTCAAAACGTGTTTTTCACTTAAAACGCATTTCCAATTTAGTGAAATGACCTAGGATCGTCAAAATTGGTCAACATATTCCTTATGACCATACGCATATACAATAGTTCGGTTTTTACAATCAACAAATAGTTGGGGTCACTAGGGGTCAAAATGTTGATTTTTTTACCATTTCACTTAAAATGCTTCTTGTCTCAGAGGAAATGGCTTATGAATGTCAGAATTGGTCAAAAGATTCCTTAGGACCATGCACATACAGCGATCTCAGCGATTAAAATTGACGTGTCATGCGGGGTCACTAGGGGTCATTGACCTATACAGGGGTAAAACGTTAGATATGCTCCGATTTAGACTGGACTTGTTTTATCTTGTAAACATTGATGAGACAAGAAAAAAAGTCAATCATGATTTTGGGGTCAAAGGTCAGGAACAGGTCAGTAGAGGTCATTGAACTTTCTTGCACACCCATATACAAAATGCTTCTTCTCCTACAGTTTACATGCTACAATCACTAGACTTGGTCAGTAGGACCCTCTACCAGACCTTCATTGCAGGATCTCACAGTTTGAGGTCAAAGGTCACAGGGGGTCACTAGGGGCCAAAACGTGATTTTCACTTAAAATGCCCTTGCAATTGAGTGAAATGACCTAGGATAGTCAAAATCAGTTAACATATTCCTTATGATCGTACGCATATATAATAGTTCGGTTTTTAAAATCAAAACATATTTGGGGTCACTAGGGGTCAAAATGTTGATTTGCTTACCATATCACTTAAAATGCTTCTTGTCTCAGAGGAAATGGCTGATGAATGTCAGAATTAATCAAAAGATTCCTTGGGTCCATGCACATACAGCGAATTTAAGCGTTTAAAATTGGTGTGTCGTATGGGGTCAAGAGGGGTCATTGAACTTTACATGGGTAAAACTCAAGACATGCTCCGAATTAGATCGGACCTGTTTTACCTTGTTTGGTTCGATAAGGCAAGAAAAATAGCCAATCATCATAACCAGGTCAAAGGTCAAGAAGAGGTCACTAGGGATCATTTTCTCATAAAAATCAAGGTGCCCTGGTCTCAGACCAGAACTAGATCTAGTTACCTTGATTTTTTCAAAAATCGAGGTACTCTATCTCTGCCGTTTCTTTCATCTGCTTCTTCTTCTTCTTCTGGCAATATTTCTACAAAATGCTTCTTCTCCTACAGTTTACATGCTACAATCACCAGATTTGGTCAGTAGGACCCCCTACCTGACCTACATATAGGGTCTTCACAGTTTGGGGTCAAAGGTCACACAGGGGTCACTAGGGGTCAAAACGTGATTTTCCCTTAAAACGCATTTCCAATTTAGTGAAATGACCTAGGATCATCAAAATTGGTCCACATACTCCGTATGACCGTACGCATATATCATAGTTCGGTTTTTAAAATTAAAAATCATTTGGGGTCACTAGGGGTCAAAATGTAAATTTTCAATTCGATCACTTAAAATGCATCTTGTCTCAGAGGAAATGACTCATGACCTTCATAATTGGTCAAAAGATTCCTTGGGTCCATGCCCATATAGGGTCTTCAGCGATTAAAAGTGACATGTCATATGGGGTCACTAGGGGTCATTGCACTTTACAGAGGTAAAGGTTAAGACATGCTCCGATTTGAACCGGGTTTGATGCATATTGTTTGGATTGATAAGCCATGAAAATAAGTCAATCATATTGACCAGGTCAAAGGTCATGAAGGGGTCACTAGGGGTCATTGAACTTTACAAAGGTAAAAGTTAAGACATGCTCCGATTTGGACTGAATTTGTTGCATCTTGTTTGGATTGATGAGCCAAGAAAATAAGTCAATCATATTGACCAGGCCAAAGGTCAAGAAGGGGTCACTAGGGGTCATTGAACTTTACAGGGGTAAAAGTTAAGACATGCTTCGATTTGGACCGAATTTGTTGCATCCTGTTTAAATTGATGAGCCAAGAAAATAAGTCAAACATATTGACCAGGTCAAAGGTCAAGAAGGGGTCACTAGGGGTCATTGAACTTTACAGAGGTAAAAGTTAAGACATGCTCCGATTTGGACCGGGTTTGTTGCATCTAGTTCGAATTAATGAGCCAAGAAAATAAGTCAATCATATTGACCAGGTCAAAGATCAAAAAGGGGTCACTAGGGGTCATTGAACTTTACAGGGGTAAAAGTTAAGACATGCTCCGATTTGGACCGAATTTGTTGCATCCTGTTTAAATTGATGAGCCAAGAAAATAAGTCAATCATATTGACCAGGTCAAAGGTCAAGAAGGGGTCACTAGGGGTCATTGAACTTTACAGAGGTAAAAGTTAAGACATGCTCCGATTTGGACCGGGTTTGTTGCATCTAGTTCGAATTGATGAGCCAAGAAAATAAGTCAATCATATTGACCAGGTCAAAGATCAAAAAGGGGTCACTAGGGGTCATTGAACTTTACAGGGGTAAAAGTTAAGACATGCTCCGATTTGGACCGGGTTTGTTGCATCTTGTTTGATTTGATGAGCCAAGAAAATAAGTCAATCATATTGACCAGGTCGAAGGTCAAAAAGGGGTCACATGGGGTCAAAATGTTAATTTTCACTTCTATTACTTAAAATGCTTCTCCTCCTACAGTTTACATACTATAATCACCAGATTTGGTCAGTATGACCCCCTACCTGACTTACATATAGGGTCTTCACAGTTTGGGGTCAAAGGTCACACAGCGACATTATTGGGTGTCCAGCGATTAAAATTGACATGTCATATGGGGTCACTAGGGATCAATAATCCAAGACGTGCTCCGATTTCGATCATACTTGATGCATCTGATCTCTTTTCATTAGACAATAAGAAAAGTAAATCATGACCTCGGGGCAAATGTCAGGAACAAGACAAAAATCAAGGTCCCCTGGTCTTCGACCGGAGTCATATCTAGTTACCTTGATTTTTTCAAAAAATCGAGGTATTCTATCTCTGCCGTTTCTTATATTAGTCGAGAAACGACTAATATACTGTATTCTACCTGTTTCTTCTTCTTTCTTCTTTCTTCAGCCATGGGACCTATAGCTCCGTAACCATTGACCCGAATTTAACCATATTTGGTCATAAGAACCCTTATGTGCACCACTACTCAGGTTGTAAAGCATAAGGGGTCAAAGGTCACACAGGGGTCACTAGGGGTCAAAACGTGATTTTCACTGAAAACGCATTTGCAATTTAGTGAAATGACCTAGGATCTTCAGAATTAGTCAACATGTTCCTTTTGACCGTACGCATGTACAATAGTTCGGTTTTTAAAATCAAAAAATATTTGGGGTCAGTAGGGGTCAAAATGTAAATTTTGATCCATTCACTCAAAACCCTACTTGTCCGAGGGAAAATAACTGATGATACTCAGAATTAGTCAAAAGATTCCTTGGATCAATGTTCATATAGGGTGTTCAGCGATTAAAAGTGAAATGTCAAATGGGGTCACTAGAGGTCATTGACCTAAACAGCGATAAAATGTGAGACATGCTCCAATATTGATTGGTCATATCTCATTTTGTAGGTATTGATGAGACAAGAACAAAAGTCAATCATATTGTTAAGGTCAAAGGTCAAGAAAAGGTCACTAGGGGTCAAAATGTAAATTTTCACTCCATTCACTCAAAATGCTACTTGTCCGAGAGGAAATGACCTATGATTGTCAGAATTTGTCAAAAGATTCCTTGGATCAATGTTCATATAGGGTGTTCAGCGATTAAAAGTGACATGTCAAATGGGGTCACTAGGGGTCATTGACCTAAATAGGGGGAAAATGTAAGACATGCTCCGATTTTGACCGGGTTTCTTTTATTTTGTGGGCATTGATGAGACAAGAACAAAAGTTAATCATGAAGTTAGGGTCAAAGGTCAAGAAAAGGTCACTAGGGGTCAAAATGTAAATATTCACTCCATTC
>JAYJML010000409.1:0-36329 GCA_035610835.1 Ophiura sarsii
TTAATAAAATCGAGTAAATATTTTAGATTCATAAACAATCCCTTGCTACACGTGAAATAATGTATTACTATACTAGCAAAGTCTAGCAATAACGGATCTGATTGGTTTACGGGGAGTTTCCGTGCATTGCTTACGCTCCTTTGTCTACAGTCATATTTCAACTACAGTGCGGCACCGGAAACCGACGGGGTTCACTGAAGCAGTCGACTCGCTCAGGATCCGCTCTAGGATCCCTAATTTGCATATTGGCGCATATAAATACCGCGGGTTATCACCAACACAAACATTACAGTATTGAACTCAACAATTTAGAATCATGGCTCCTAAAGCAAGCGGTAAAGGTGCAAAGAAGGCAGGCAAGGCAAGGGCCGTCCACCAGGTAGTGGTACAGGAAAGAGACGCAAGCGAAGAAAGGAAAGCTACGGCATCTACATCTACAAGGTGTTGAAACAGGTGCATCCCGATACCGGTATCTCAAGCCGTGCCATGAGCATCATGAACAGCTTTGTCAACGACATCTTCGAGCGTATTGCCGGTGAAGCTTCCCGTTTAGCTCTCTACAACAAGAAGGCCACCATCTCAGCCGTGAAGTCCAGACTGCTGTCCGTCTACTTCTGCCCGGCGAGCTCGCCAAACACGCTGTCAGTGAAGGAACTAAGGCTGTCACCAAATACACCACCTCCAAGTAAACTTGTCGTCCGACACAAAAACACAACGGCTCTTTTCAGAGCCACCCTATCTTCCAAGAAGAGATTATTTTGAACAGTATCTTAAATGTTAGTGAATATAGAACAGTCCAACAATTGGTTTAGAAAAAACAAATCTAATCGATGTGCGTTTTCAATGTCCTTGTAATTTTCCCATATACTATTATGATTTAATACATTATTTTCACATTGACAATAAATGGTAGCCTATATACTTAATAATAATGCAGTAATAAATTATCAAATGTGTACGTCTTTACGTGATTTTTGTGTGTGCGATACGAAGCACAACAATTCAATTTCAATTCATGTTTTTCTGGTTTTTTTTTCTCTCAATCTCAAAATACTGACAATAATATTTAAAACGAAAAGAAGCAAAATGGCGCGGACTTTATTGGGGGCTCAACCGGGACCGCTGTGTTACGCGCTTGGTTCTATAATACGCCCTCCTCGACCTGTATGTTTTTTCTCCCACGTCCGCTTAGACACGATATATAAAAGCGGCGCAGAGCGGACTTCATTATTAGTCTTGAAATTATCCAAGAAATAACTCAACATGTCTGGACGAGGTAAAGGAGGAAAGGGACTCGGAAAGGGAGGCGCCAAACGTCATCGAAAGGTTTTGCGTGATAACATCCAGGGTATCACCAAACCAGCTATCCGTCGTCTGGCTCGCCGTGGTGGTGTCAAACGTATTTCTGGTCTGATTTACGAAGAGACCCGTGGAGTCCTGAAGGTGTTCCTTGAGAACGTCATCCGTGATGCTGTCACTTACTGCGAGCACGCAAAGAGGAAGACCGTCACCGCTATGGACGTAGTCTACGCCTTGAAACGCCAGGGACGTACACTGTACGGATTCGGCGGTTAGATTGTTGCATTTTGCTTCATTCCAACAAACAAACGGCTCTTTTTAGGGCCACTAACATTCCCAAAGAGAGATAATATGCGTCTGTTTATTACTATTTGTTGTGTCAATCATAGTAAATAATAATCAAGAACCAAATATTTATGCCTTATATGATAATAATATTAAAGTTCAGTTCAATTTGATTTTTGATGTGCTTCCATCTCCATAATTATACAAAAACCAATCACAATGTTATAAATAAATACAACGCGATAGTATAAATTGTCACAATACAAGTGTATATTAATAACTTCTTAAATTAAAGGATCGTGCCTATTTTAAAGTAGGTATTGAATTTAGGCCCACGGACATAGAACTCAAAAAATGATATAATAAAGTCATCCGTGGTCTCTTGTGATTTCTATTTATTTTCCCAATAGTGTAGTTGAGTATCCGCCAAGTTCAATTTTATTGTCAATAGGGCATAACAAAAAACTATTTTTTTCTCTTCTTTTCTCGAATCTCGTTCCCCGGGGTACCGAGAGCTGATTGCATGAATGCATTGATCGTTGCCGCTAGAATAGTGTTGGTGTCGTCTGGACCAATTGGAGACTCGGCTTTATTGACCAATCGTACGACTCGCTTCGGTAACCAATCAGCAATGACGGCGCAATTTGTGAAAGAGAAAACGGCTGGTTTTTGGTATATAAAGAGTCGCCGTGGTTTGTTTATACCATATTCATTTGAATTTTGAAATAATAGAATGGCACGTACCAAGCAAACCGCACGTAAATCTACCGGGGGAAAGGCTCCTCGTAAGCAGCTGGCCACCAAGGCAGCTCGCAAATCCGCACCGGCTACCGGCGGCGTAAAGAAGCCCCATCGTTACAGGCCCGGTACCGTGGCTCTCCGTGAGATCCGTCGCTACCAGAAGAGCACCGAGCTTCTCATCCGAAAGCTGCCCTTCCAGCGTCTAGTCCGTGAGATCGCCCAGGATTTCAAGACCGAGCTTCGATTCCAGAGCTCTGCCATCATGGCACTTCAGGAGGCCAGCGAAGCTTACTTGGTCGGTCTTTTCGAAGACACCAACCTGTGTGCCATCCACGCCAAACGTGTCACTATCATGCCAAAGGACATTCAGTTGGCACGTCGCATCCGTGGTGAGCGCGCATAAGTTGTATCCAACTTGTGTTGCACACATCAATCAAAGGCTCTTTTCAGAGCCACCATAACTTCAAAAAAGAGATTTGTGTCCTGTTGTTGCTATTGGTTTTTTAATTTTATTTGAGTGTACAAAGATTCCACAAGCAGTCTGGTACTACTAAACACTTCGTATAATTTTGTCCCCCCAAAAGTATGACTCATTTCTTTCTATACCCATTGACAGTAAGCCTACATTCATATCTATAAAACGAAAGGGAATAGCGACCATTTAGAACAAACATTGTAATCAAGTTGATAATTTAAAGCAAAAAATAGGAGAAAACAAAATAAATGACAATAACAATATTTGCATCGAACACGTTCGTACATATACCGTAGACTCAGCCCAGTTGAGCGTTAAAACACTTTCCACGCGGCTGTTAGTTTTACCGTATACAAAACAGATTATTCAGCAATTGTCAAAGTCTATCTCAAGGATTACTGAACCAATACTAGGCATATTGGTATGTATTTCAAGGCATTTCTCGTGGGGATTGAAAATATGGTAATGAAATTAAATAATGTTGACATTTTGTAATACTTTTGTGAAACTTTGGAATGTCGTCTGCAGACGCCTGCCGCGTGGAAAGTGTTAAGTCATACAATTAATTGTTGTTGTTGTTGTTGTTGTTGTAAATACAAAATGTGTGATTTAAGATATAAATAGTTTAAATTTTCATCCAATCCACCACATTAGATATAGGCCTATGCGTGGTGGATAGATACGGTCAGTGCAGAACAAGCCATATGGATCGCTGAGATGACGTGTTTATACTCTCTGTTTTATCGCTTCTAAATGTCCTCATTACTGGACATTTCAGAAAATCAACATCATTGTTAGCTTGCTAAAGGCCAACACTTTCATGTGTCATCATGTTTTCTGGCAATAGATGAGATTTAAAGTGATAATTAAAGGAAATTTCAACAAAATCGAACAAAATTAATTTACGTTTTTGAAATTTATGCTGCAGTTTGACGAAATCATACACAACATAGGCAAAACGGGTATCTATAGACAGCTGAGACCCTAGTGTACATTGTGTTATGCTTCGGGTGATTGTCAGAAGGATAGTTACCGATACAATTCAAGTTTTCCTAGGCTATAAAGCACACCAGATGAGAAAAATTACAATAAATAAAACGCGGGCCACACTCAAACTCCAAATCATGGCGGATACGGTGATTTCACGCACGTCCGCAATGAGCTTGTATAATCAAATCGTATTCGGCTGACGCTTTTTAATTTCTACTCGTTCGTTCACTTCTCACAGCGCTGTTCAACTCTAAAACTGTAAACATGGCTACTCCTCGATCTCCAGCAAAGAAGGCCACTAAGGCTAATAAGGTTGCCAAGCCACGAGTTCATCCCTCATGCTCACAAATGGTTCATGCTGCCGTTGCCGCATTGAAAGACAGACGTGGCTCGTCTTTGGCAGCAATCAAGAAATACATCGCCGCCAACTACAAGTGCGACGTTGACAAACTTAAGGCACACATCAGGAACGCCATCAAGAGTGGTGTAGCGAACGGTACTTTGGTCCAGGTAAAGGGAACTGGGGCCAGTGGATCTTTCCGTCTAGGCACCAATAAGGCAGACAGCGAAAAAGCCAAGGCAAAGAAGGCCAAGGCAGCAGATCGCAAGAAGGCAGTCGCCGCCAAGAAGAAGGAGAAGAGAGAGGCAGCCAAGGAAAAGAAGGCTGCTAAGGCAAAGGCCAAGAAGGACGCAACCAAGGCTAAGAAGGAAGCAAAGAAGTCGACCACCAAGACGGCGAAGAAACCAAACAAGGCAGCAACATCAACGAAGGCAGCACCGAAGAAGAAGACCGCAAAGCCAACGAAGAAGGCCGCACCAATGAAGAAGGCCGCGCCAAAGAAGAAAGCCGCACCAAAGAAGAAGGCTGCGCCAAAGAAGAAAGCAGCACCAAAGAAGAAGTAAACATCTTCTTATCCTCAATCAAACGGCTCTTTTCAGAGCCACCCTATCTTCCAAAATGAGATAATGATGCATGTATGTCTTCATTCATTATAATAATTGTAATAATTTTGTAATTTACATTTGTATTATACAATTTGCCTTAATAACTTGCCCGAAGCAAAACAAAGAAAAATAACATGAAATGCAAAAATGGTGTCGATAAATTGAATACAAAACAACAAAAACAAACACATGATTGATAACTTCAACCAATCAATTATCCATCAATATGAAGAATGAAATGATTCCTCGAAACATGATTGCAAATCGACCAAAAACTGGGCGTGAAAATCGACCAAAATAGTTTAACATTGTAAAAAACATGATGTGAAACGTTTACGTTTTTATTCTGTTGTAGTTTCCTGTTTAACTGACGTCTCTGTACAGGTTTTTTTGCGGTGTTTACACGCATATTATTAAAGCCAAATAAAACTATTTCATTGATCGCAAACAGTTTTGAACCTGTTGTAAAAGAGTTTTCCAGAAAAAGAAGAATATTAACTTGCATCGCAATCGTCGTGTTTTGCAGGGTATTTTTTTGTGCAAAATCATAATATTATTAGAGTTTGAAATGCCATCTCAACGGTTTTTACTCTACATTAATTTACGGTACTTTCTTCAACATTTGATTTCAATTCAGTGAGCGTGTATTAGTTCATAGATTACGTGCTCATTGTTTAAGCAAATAATTTTAACTAGTCATCATTGTGAATGGTAATAGGCCTGTTATATATAATGATATTTCAAATTCATAATGTCTAACGCTACAATACAACTATTAAAGGGGAAACACAAACAAAATAGCCAATGTTGAGTCGAATAACACTCCCGTAAATGTGAATGAAATGGAAGATTTATGACTAACAATATAGTAACCTATAAAAATAACACCGTCAATTTATCTTTTTAGAAGTTAGGGTGGCTCTGAAAAGAGCCGTTGGTTTTAATGGTCATCTAGCTTATTTTGCCTTGGCGGTCTTCTTGGGGAGAAGTACAGCTTGGATGTTGGGCAGTACACCACCCTGTGCAATGGTGACACCACTGAGAAGCTTGTTCAACTCTTCGTCGTTGCGGATGGCAAGCTGCAAGTGACGGGGATTGATCCTGGTCTTCTTGTTGTCACGGGCGGCGTTGCCGGCCAACTCGAGGATCTCAGCTGCGAGGTACTCCATCACGGCAGCCAGGTATACTGGGGCTTCGGCACCAACACGCTGGGCATAGTTGCCTTTGCGCAAAAAACGGTGCACACGACCGACGGGGAACTGAAGTCCCGCTCTTGAAGATCGGCTCTTGCCCTTAGCTCTTGCTTTTCCTCCTTTACCACGTCCAGACATGATTAATTATTTGTGTACAGTGAGTCGATACGAAAAACTGAATGAATGAAATTTGCTAAGGCAGTGCAGCGGTATTTATACTGAGCCGGCGGATCCTGGCGCAGTCAAAACGAGTTAAGCACGGACCAATCAGATTGCGTAAAATTCACCTCGGTATAGATATGGCTATTGAAAACACCGCGGCGATAGTAACAATTTTATAGCATGAGGCACTCGTGTTTTAGCTGTAAAAGCCAACATTACATTTTCTAGTTCACTTTTAATTGAATTGACATTGGAATGTTTTGAAAGAGAGCTAAACATTTTTAATAAAATCGAGTAAATATTTTAGATTCATAAACAATCCCTTGCTACACGTGAAATAATGTATTACTATACTAGCAAAGTCTAGCAATAACGGATCTGATTGGTTTACGGGGAGTTTCCGTGCATTGCTTACGCTCCTTTGTCTACAGTCATATTTCAACTACAGTGCGGCACCGGAAACCGACGGGGTTCACTGAAGCAGTCGACTCGCTCAGGATCCGCTCTAGGATCCCTAATTTGCATATTGGCGCATATAAATACCGCGGGTTATCACCAACACAAACATTACAGTATTGAACTCAACAATTTAGAATCATGGCTCCTAAAGCAAGCGGTAAAGGTGCAAAGAAGGCAGGCAAGGCCAAGGGCCGTCCACCAGGTAGTGGTACAGGAAAGAGACGCAAGCGAAGAAAGGAAAGCTACGGCATCTACATCTACAAGGTGTTGAAACAGGTGCATCCCGATACCGGTATCTCAAGCCGTGCCATGAGCATCATGAACAGCTTTGTCAACGACATCTTCGAGCGTATTGCCGGTGAAGCTTCCCGTTTAGCTCTCTACAACAAGAAGGCCACCATCTCCAGCCGTGAAGTCCAGACTGCTGTCCGTCTACTTCTGCCCGGCGAGCTCGCCAAACACGCTGTCAGTGAAGGAACTAAGGCTGTCACCAAATACACCACCTCCAAGTAAACTTGTCGTCCGACACAAAAACACAACGGCTCTTTTCAGAGCCACCCTATCTTCCAAGAAGAGATTATTTTGAACAGTATCTTAAATGTTAGTGAATGTATAGAACAGTCCAACAATTGGTTTAGAAAAAACAAATCTAATCGATGTGCGTTTTCAATGTCCTTGTAATTTTCCCATATACTATTATGATTTAATACATTATTTTCACATTGACAATAAATGGTAGCCTATATACTTAATAATAATGCAGTAATAAATTATCAAATGTGTACGTCTTTACGTGATTTTTGTGTGTGCGATACGAAGCACAACAATTCAATTTCAATTCATGTTTTTCTGGTTTTTTTTTCTCTCAATCTCAAAATACTGACAATAATATTTAAAACGAAAAGAAGCAAAATGGCGCGGACTTTATTGGGGGCTCAACCGGGACCGCTGTGTTACGCGCTTGGTTCTATAATACGCCCTCCTCGACCTGTATGTTTTTTCTCCCACGTCCGCTTAGACACGATATATAAAAGCGGCGCAGAGCGGACTTCATTATTAGTCTTGAAATTATCCAAGAAATAACTCAACATGTCTGGACGAGGTAAAGGAGGAAAGGGACTCGGAAAGGGAGGCGCCAAACGTCATCGAAAGGTTTTGCGTGATAACATCCAGGGTATCACCAAACCAGCTATCCGTCGTCTGGCTCGCCGTGGTGGTGTCAAACGTATTTCTGGTCTGATTTACGAAGAGACCCGTGGAGTCCTGAAGGTGTTCCTTGAGAACGTCATCCGTGATGCTGTCACTTACTGCGAGCACGCAAAGAGGAAGACCGTCACCGCTATGGACGTAGTCTACGCCTTGAAACGCCAGGGACGTACACTGTACGGATTCGGCGGTTAGATTGTTGCATTTTGCTTCATTCCAACAAACAAACGGCTCTTTTTAGGGCCACTAACATTCCCAAAGAGAGATAATATGCGTCTGTTTATTACTATTTGTTGTGTCAATCATAGTAAATAATAATCAAGAACCAAATATTTATGCCTTATATGATAATAATATTAAAGTTCAGTTCAATTTGATTTTTGATGTGCTTCCATCTCCATAATTATACAAAAACCAATCACAATGTTATAAATAAATACAACGCGATAGTATAAATTGTCACAATACAAGTGTATATTAATAACTTCTTAAATTAAAGGATCGTGCCTATTTTAAAGTAGGTATTGAATTTAGGCCCACGGACATAGAACTCAAAAAATGATATAATAAAGTCATCCGTGGTCTCTTGTGATTTCTATTTATTTTCCCAATAGTGTAGTTGAGTATCCGCCAAGTTCAATTTTATTGTCAATAGGGCATAACAAAAAACTATTTTTTTCTCTTCTTTTCTCGAATCTCGTTCCCCGGGGTACCGAGAGCTGATTGCATGAATGCATTGATCGTTGCCGCTAGAATAGTGTTGGTGTCGTCTGGACCAATTGGAGACTCGGCTTTATTGACCAATCGTACGACTCGCTTCGGTAACCAATCAGCAATGACGGCGCAATTTGTGAAAGAGAAAACGGCTGGTTTTTGGTATATAAAGAGTCGCCGTGGTTTGTTTATACCATATTCATTTGAATTTTGAAATAATAGAATGGCACGTACCAAGCAAACCGCACGTAAATCTACCGGGGGAAAGGCTCCTCGTAAGCAGCTGGCCACCAAGGCAGCTCGCAAATCCGCACCGGCTACCGGCGGCGTAAAGAAGCCCCATCGTTACAGGCCCGGTACCGTGGCTCTCCGTGAGATCCGTCGCTACCAGAAGAGCACCGAGCTTCTCATCCGAAAGCTGCCCTTCCAGCGTCTAGTCCGTGAGATCGCCCAGGATTTCAAGACCGAGCTTCGATTCCAGAGCTCTGCCATCATGGCACTTCAGGAGGCCAGCGAAGCTTACTTGGTCGGTCTTTTCGAAGACACCAACCTGTGTGCCATCCACGCCAAACGTGTCACTATCATGCCAAAGGACATTCAGTTGGCACGTCGCATCCGTGGTGAGCGCGCATAAGTTGTATCCAACTTGTGTTGCACACATCAATCAAAGGCTCTTTTCAGAGCCACCATAACTTCAAAAAAGAGATTTGTGTCCTGTTGTTGCTATTGGTTTTTTAATTTTATTTGAGTGTACAAAGATTCCACAAGCAGTCTGGTACTACTAAACACTTCGTATAATTTTGTCCCCCCAAAAGTATGACTCATTTCTTTCTATACCCATTGACAGTAAGCCTACATTCATATCTATAAAACGAAAGGGAATAGCGACCATTTAGAACAAACATTGTAATCAAGTTGATAATTTAAAGCAAAAAATAGGAGAAAACAAAATAAATGACAATAACAATATTTGCATCGAACACGTTCGTACATATACCGTAGACTCAGCCCAGTTGAGCGTTAAAACACTTTCCACGCGGCTGTTAGTTTTACCGTATACAAAACAGATTATTCAGCAATTGTCAAAGTCTATCTCAAGGATTACTGAACCAATACTAGGCATATTGGTATGTATTTCAAGGCATTTCTCGTGGGGATTGAAAATATGGTAATGAAATTAAATAATGTTGACATTTTGTAATACTTTTGTGAAACTTTGGAATGTCGTCTGCAGACGCCTGCCGCGTGGAAAGTGTTAAGTCATACAATTAATTGTTGTTGTTGTTGTTGTTGTTGTAAATACAAAATGTGTGATTTAAGATATAAATAGTTTAAATTTTCATCCAATCCACCACATTAGATATAGGCCTATGCGTGGTGGATAGATACGGTCAGTGCAGAACAAGCCATATGGATCGCTGAGATGACGTGTTTATACTCTCTGTTTTATCGCTTCTAAATGTCCTCATTACTGGACATTTCAGAAAATCAACATCATTGTTAGCTTGCTAAAGGCCAACACTTTCATGTGTCATCATGTTTTCTGGCAATAGATGAGATTTAAAGTGATAATTAAAGGAAATTTCAACAAAATCGAACAAAATTAATTTACGTTTTTGAAATTTATGCTGCAGTTTGACGAAATCATACACAACATAGGCAAAACGGGTATCTATAGACAGCTGAGACCCTAGTGTACATTGTGTTATGCTTCGGGTGATTGTCAGAAGGATAGTTACCGATACAATTCAAGTTTTCCTAGGCTATAAAGCACACCAGATGAGAAAAATTACAATAAATAAAACGCGGGCCACACTCAAACTCCAAATCATGGCGGATACGGTGATTTCACGCACGTCCGCAATGAGCTTGTATAATCAAATCGTATTCGGCTGACGCTTTTTAATTTCTACTCGTTCGTTCACTTCTCACAGCGCTGTTCAACTCTAAAACTGTAAACATGGCTACTCCTCGATCTCCAGCAAAGAAGGCCACTAAGGCTAATAAGGTTGCCAAGCCACGAGTTCATCCCTCATGCTCACAAATGGTTCATGCTGCCGTTGCCGCATTGAAAGACAGACGTGGCTCGTCTTTGGCAGCAATCAAGAAATACATCGCCGCCAACTACAAGTGCGACGTTGACAAACTTAAGGCACACATCAGGAACGCCATCAAGAGTGGTGTAGCGAACGGTACTTTGGTCCAGGTAAAGGGAACTGGGGCCAGTGGATCTTTCCGTCTAGGCACCAATAAGGCAGACAGCGAAAAAGCCAAGGCAAAGAAGGCCAAGGCAGCAGATCGCAAGAAGGCAGTCGCCGCCAAGAAGAAGGAGAAGAGAGAGGCAGCCAAGGAAAAGAAGGCTGCTAAGGCAAAGGCCAAGAAGGACGCAACCAAGGCTAAGAAGGAAGCAAAGAAGTCGACCACCAAGACGGCGAAGAAACCAAACAAGGCAGCAACATCAACGAAGGCAGCACCGAAGAAGAAGACCGCAAAGCCAACGAAGAAGGCCGCACCAATGAAGAAGGCCGCGCCAAAGAAGAAAGCCGCACCAAAGAAGAAGGCTGCGCCAAAGAAGAAAGCAGCACCAAAGAAGAAGTAAACATCTTCTTATCCTCAATCAAACGGCTCTTTTCAGAGCCACCCTATCTTCCAAAATGAGATAATGATGCATGTATGTCTTCATTCATTATAATAATTGTAATAATTTTGTAATTTACATTTGTATTATACAATTTGCCTTAATAACTTGCCCGAAGCAAAACAAAGAAAAATAACATGAAATGCAAAAATGGTGTCGATAAATTGAATACAAAACAACAAAAACAAACACATGATTGATAACTTCAACCAATCAATTATCCATCAATATGAAGAATGAAATGATTCCTCGAAACATGATTGCAAATCGACCAAAAACTGGGCGTGAAAATCGACCAAAATAGTTTAACATTGTAAAAAACATGATGTGAAACGTTTACGTTTTTATTCTGTTGTAGTTTCCTGTTTAACTGACGTCTCTGTACAGGTTTTTTTGCGGTGTTTACACGCATATTATTAAAGCCAAATAAAACTATTTCATTGATCGCAAACAGTTTTGAACCTGTTGTAAAAGAGTTTTCCAGAAAAAGAAGAATATTAACTTGCATCGCAATCGTCGTGTTTTGCAGGGTATTTTTTTGTGCAAAATCATAATATTATTAGAGTTTGAAATGCCATCTCAACGGTTTTTACTCTACATTAATTTACGGTACTTTCTTCAACATTTGATTTCAATTCAGTGAGCGTGTATTAGTTCATAGATTACGTGCTCATTGTTTAAGCAAATAATTTTAACTAGTCATCATTGTGAATGGTAATAGGCCTGTTATATATAATGATATTTCAAATTCATAATGTCTAACGCTACAATACAACTATTAAAGGGGAAACACAAACAAAATAGCCAATGTTGAGTCGAATAACACTCCCGTAAATGTGAATGAAATGGAAGATTTATGACTAACAATATAGTAACCTATAAAAATAACACCGTCAATTTATCTTTTTAGAAGTTAGGGTGGCTCTGAAAAGAGCCGTTGGTTTTAATGGTCATCTAGCTTATTTTGCCTTGGGGAGAAGTACAGCTTGGATGTTGGGCAGTACACCACCCTGTGCAATGGTGACACCACTGAGAAGCTTGTTCAACTCTTCGTCGTTGCGGATGGCAAGCTGCAAGTGACGGGGATTGATCCTGGTCTTCTTGTTGTCACGGGCGGCGTTGCCGGCCAACTCGAGGATCTCAGCTGCGAGGTACTCCATCACGGCAGCCAGGTATACTGGGGCTCCGGCACCAACACGCTGGGCATAGTTGCCTTTGCGCAAAAAACGGTGCACACGACCGACGGGGAACTGAAGTCCCGCTCTTGAAGATCGGCTCTTGCCCTTAGCTCTTGCTTTTCCTCCTTTACCACGTCCAGACATGATTAATTATTTGTGTACAGTGAGTCGATACGAAAAACTGAATGAATGAAATTTGCTAAGGCAGTGCAGCGGTATTTATACTGAGCCGGCGGATCCTGGCGCAGTCAAAACGAGTTAAGCACGGACCAATCAGATTGCGTAAAATTCACCTCGGTATAGATATGGCTATTGAAAACACCGCGGCGATAGTAACAATTTTATAGCATGAGGCACTCGTGTTTTAGCTGTAAAAGCCAACATTACATTTTCTAGTTCACTTTTAATTGAATTGACATTGGAATGTTTTGAAAGAGAGCTAAACATTTTTAATAAAATCGAGTAAATATTTTAGATTCATAAACAATCCCTTGCTACACGTGAAATAATGTATTACTATACTAGCAAAGTCTAGCAATAACGGATCTGATTGGTTTACGGGGAGTTTCCGTGCATTGCTTACGCTCCTTTGTCTACAGTCATATTTCAACTACAGTGCGGCACCGGAAACCGACGGGGTTCACTGAAGCAGTCGACTCGCTCAGGATCCGCTCTAGGATCCCTAATTTGCATATTGGCGCATATAAATACCGCGGGTTATCACCAACACAAACATTACAGTATTGAACTCAACAATTTAGAATCATGGCTCCTAAAGCAAGCGGTAAAGGTGCAAAGAAGGCAGGCAAGGCCAAGGGCCGTCCACCAGGTAGTGGTACAGGAAAGAGACGCAAGCGAAGAAAGGAAAGCTACGGCATCTACATCTACAAGGTGTTGAAACAGGTGCATCCCGATACCGGTATCTCAAGCCGTGCCATGAGCATCATGAACAGCTTTGTCAACGACATCTTCGAGCGTATTGCCGGTGAAGCTTCCCGTTTAGCTCTCTACAACAAGAAGGCCACCATCTCCAGCCGTGAAGTCCAGACTGCTGTCCGTCTACTTCTGCCCGGCGAGCTCGCCAAACACGCTGTCAGTGAAGGAACTAAGGCTGTCACCAAATACACCACCTCCAAGTAAACTTGTCGTCCGACACAAAAACACAACGGCTCTTTTCAGAGCCACCCTATCTTCCAAGAAGAGATTATTTTGAACAGTATCTTAAATGTTAGTGAATGTATAGAACAGTCCAACAATTGGTTTAGAAAAAACAAATCTAATCGATGTGCGTTTTCAATGTCCTTGTAATTTTCCCATATACTATTATGATTTAATACATTATTTTCACATTGACAATAAATGGTAGCCTATATACTTAATAATAATGCAGTAATAAATTATCAAATGTGTACGTCTTTACGTGATTTTTGTGTGTGCGATACGAAGCACAACAATTCAATTTCAATTCATGTTTTTCTGGTTTTTTTTTCTCTCAATCTCAAAATACTGACAATAATATTTAAAACGAAAAGAAGCAAAATGGCGCGGACTTTATTGGGGGCTCAACCGGGACCGCTGTGTTACGCGCTTGGTTCTATAATACGCCCTCCTCGACCTGTATGTTTTTTCTCCCACGTCCGCTTAGACACGATATATAAAAGCGGCGCAGAGCGGACTTCATTATTAGTCTTGAAATTATCCAAGAAATAACTCAACATGTCTGGACGAGGTAAAGGAGGAAAGGGACTCGGAAAGGGAGGCGCCAAACGTCATCGAAAGGTTTTGCGTGATAACATCCAGGGTATCACCAAACCAGCTATCCGTCGTCTGGCTCGCCGTGGTGGTGTCAAACGTATTTCTGGTCTGATTTACGAAGAGACCCGTGGAGTCCTGAAGGTGTTCCTTGAGAACGTCATCCGTGATGCTGTCACTTACTGCGAGCACGCAAAGAGGAAGACCGTCACCGCTATGGACGTAGTCTACGCCTTGAAACGCCAGGGACGTACACTGTACGGATTCGGCGGTTAGATTGTTGCATTTTGCTTCATTCCAACAAACAAACGGCTCTTTTTAGGGCCACTAACATTCCCAAAGAGAGATAATATGCGTCTGTTTATTACTATTTGTTGTGTCAATCATAGTAAATAATAATCAAGAACCAAATATTTATGCCTTATATGATAATAATATTAAAGTTCAGTTCAATTTGATTTTTGATGTGCTTCCATCTCCATAATTATACAAAAACCAATCACAATGTTATAAATAAATACAACGCGATAGTATAAATTGTCACAATACAAGTGTATATTAATAACTTCTTAAATTAAAGGATCGTGCCTATTTTAAAGTAGGTATTGAATTTAGGCCCACGGACATAGAACTCAAAAAATGATATAATAAAGTCATCCGTGGTCTCTTGTGATTTCTATTTATTTTCCCAATAGTGTAGTTGAGTATCCGCCAAGTTCAATTTTATTGTCAATAGGGCATAACAAAAAACTATTTTTTTCTCTTCTTTTCTCGAATCTCGTTCCCCGGGGTACCGAGAGCTGATTGCATGAATGCATTGATCGTTGCCGCTAGAATAGTGTTGGTGTCGTCTGGACCAATTGGAGACTCGGCTTTATTGACCAATCGTACGACTCGCTTCGGTAACCAATCAGCAATGACGGCGCAATTTGTGAAAGAGAAAACGGCTGGTTTTTGGTATATAAAGAGTCGCCGTGGTTTGTTTATACCATATTCATTTGAATTTTGAAATAATAGAATGGCACGTACCAAGCAAACCGCACGTAAATCTACCGGGGGAAAGGCTCCTCGTAAGCAGCTGGCCACCAAGGCAGCTCGCAAATCCGCACCGGCTACCGGCGGCGTAAAGAAGCCCCATCGTTACAGGCCCGGTACCGTGGCTCTCCGTGAGATCCGTCGCTACCAGAAGAGCACCGAGCTTCTCATCCGAAAGCTGCCCTTCCAGCGTCTAGTCCGTGAGATCGCCCAGGATTTCAAGACCGAGCTTCGATTCCAGAGCTCTGCCATCATGGCACTTCAGGAGGCCAGCGAAGCTTACTTGGTCGGTCTTTTCGAAGACACCAACCTGTGTGCCATCCACGCCAAACGTGTCACTATCATGCCAAAGGACATTCAGTTGGCACGTCGCATCCGTGGTGAGCGCGCATAAGTTGTATCCAACTTGTGTTGCACACATCAATCAAAGGCTCTTTTCAGAGCCACCATAACTTCAAAAAAGAGATTTGTGTCCTGTTGTTGCTATTGGTTTTTTAATTTTATTTGAGTGTACAAAGATTCCACAAGCAGTCTGGTACTACTAAACACTTCGTATAATTTTGTCCCCCCAAAAGTATGACTCATTTCTTTCTATACCCATTGACAGTAAGCCTACATTCATATCTATAAAACGAAAGGGAATAGCGACCATTTAGAACAAACATTGTAATCAAGTTGATAATTTAAAGCAAAAAATAGGAGAAAACAAAATAAATGACAATAACAATATTTGCATCGAACACGTTCGTACATATACCGTAGACTCAGCCCAGTTGAGCGTTAAAACACTTTCCACGCGGCTGTTAGTTTTACCGTATACAAAACAGATTATTCAGCAATTGTCAAAGTCTATCTCAAGGATTACTGAACCAATACTAGGCATATTGGTATGTATTTCAAGGCATTTCTCGTGGGGATTGAAAATATGGTAATGAAATTAAATAATGTTGACATTTTGTAATACTTTTGTGAAACTTTGGAATGTCGTCTGCAGACGCCTGCCGCGTGGAAAGTGTTAAGTCATACAATTAATTGTTGTTGTTGTTGTTGTTGTTGTAAATACAAAATGTGTGATTTAAGATATAAATAGTTTAAATTTTCATCCAATCCACCACATTAGATATAGGCCTATGCGTGGTGGATAGATACGGTCAGTGCAGAACAAGCCATATGGATCGCTGAGATGACGTGTTTATACTCTCTGTTTTATCGCTTCTAAATGTCCTCATTACTGGACATTTCAGAAAATCAACATCATTGTTAGCTTGCTAAAGGCCAACACTTTCATGTGTCATCATGTTTTCTGGCAATAGATGAGATTTAAAGTGATAATTAAAGGAAATTTCAACAAAATCGAACAAAATTAATTTACGTTTTTGAAATTTATGCTGCAGTTTGACGAAATCATACACAACATAGGCAAAACGGGTATCTATAGACAGCTGAGACCCTAGTGTACATTGTGTTATGCTTCGGGTGATTGTCAGAAGGATAGTTACCGATACAATTCAAGTTTTCCTAGGCTATAAAGCACACCAGATGAGAAAAATTACAATAAATAAAACGCGGGCCACACTCAAACTCCAAATCATGGCGGATACGGTGATTTCACGCACGTCCGCAATGAGCTTGTATAATCAAATCGTATTCGGCTGACGCTTTTTAATTTCTACTCGTTCGTTCACTTCTCACAGCGCTGTTCAACTCTAAAACTGTAAACATGGCTACTCCTCGATCTCCAGCAAAGAAGGCCACTAAGGCTAATAAGGTTGCCAAGCCACGAGTTCATCCCTCATGCTCACAAATGGTTCATGCTGCCGTTGCCGCATTGAAAGACAGACGTGGCTCGTCTTTGGCAGCAATCAAGAAATACATCGCCGCCAACTACAAGTGCGACGTTGACAAACTTAAGGCACACATCAGGAACGCCATCAAGAGTGGTGTAGCGAACGGTACTTTGGTCCAGGTAAAGGGAACTGGGGCCAGTGGATCTTTCCGTCTAGGCACCAATAAGGCAGACAGCGAAAAAGCCAAGGCAAAGAAGGCCAAGGCAGCAGATCGCAAGAAGGCAGTCGCCGCCAAGAAGAAGGAGAAGAGAGAGGCAGCCAAGGAAAAGAAGGCTGCTAAGGCAAAGGCCAAGAAGGACGCAACCAAGGCTAAGAAGGAAGCAAAGAAGTCGACCACCAAGACGGCGAAGAAACCAAACAAGGCAGCAACATCAACGAAGGCAGCACCGAAGAAGAAGACCGCAAAGCCAACGAAGAAGGCCGCACCAATGAAGAAGGCCGCGCCAAAGAAGAAAGCCGCACCAAAGAAGAAGGCTGCGCCAAAGAAGAAAGCAGCACCAAAGAAGAAGTAAACATCTTCTTATCCTCAATCAAACGGCTCTTTTCAGAGCCACCCTATCTTCCAAAATGAGATAATGATGCATGTATGTCTTCATTCATTATAATAATTGTAATAATTTTGTAATTTACATTTGTATTATACAATTTGCCTTAATAACTTGCCCGAAGCAAAACAAAGAAAAATAACATGAAATGCAAAAATGGTGTCGATAAATTGAATACAAAACAACAAAAACAAACACATGATTGATAACTTCAACCAATCAATTATCCATCAATATGAAGAATGAAATGATTCCTCGAAACATGATTGCAAATCGACCAAAAACTGGGCGTGAAAATCGACCAAAATAGTTTAACATTGTAAAAAACATGATGTGAAACGTTTACGTTTTTATTCTGTTGTAGTTTCCTGTTTAACTGACGTCTCTGTACAGGTTTTTTTGCGGTGTTTACACGCATATTATTAAAGCCAAATAAAACTATTTCATTGATCGCAAACAGTTTTGAACCTGTTGTAAAAGAGTTTTCCAGAAAAAGAAGAATATTAACTTGCATCGCAATCGTCGTGTTTTGCAGGGTATTTTTTTGTGCAAAATCATAATATTATTAGAGTTTGAAATGCCATCTCAACGGTTTTTACTCTACATTAATTTACGGTACTTTCTTCAACATTTGATTTCAATTCAGTGAGCGTGTATTAGTTCATAGATTACGTGCTCATTGTTTAAGCAAATAATTTTAACTAGTCATCATTGTGAATGGTAATAGGCCTGTTATATATAATGATATTTCAAATTCATAATGTCTAACGCTACAATACAACTATTAAAGGGGAAACACAAACAAAATAGCCAATGTTGAGTCGAATAACACTCCCGTAAATGTGAATGAAATGGAAGATTTATGACTAACAATAAAAATAACACCGTCAATTTATCTTTTTAGAAGTTAGGGTGGCTCTGAAAAGAGCCGTTGGTTTTAATGGTCATCTAGCTTATTTTGCCTTGGCGGTCTTCTTGGGGAGAAGTACAGCTTGGATGTTGGGCAGTACACCACCCTGTGCAATGGTGACACCACTGAGAAGCTTGTTCAACTCTTCGTCGTTGCGGATGGCAAGCTGCAAGTGACGGGGATTGATCCTGGTCTTCTTGTTGTCACGGGCGGCGTTGCCGGCCAACTCGAGGATCTCAGCTGCGAGGTACTCCATCACGGCAGCCAGGTATACTGGGGCTCCGGCACCAACACGCTGGGCATAGTTGCCTTTGCGCAAAAAACGGTGCACACGACCGACGGGGAACTGAAGTCCCGCTCTTGAAGATCGGCTCTTGCCCTTAGCTCTTGCTTTTCCTCCTTTACCACGTCCAGACATGATTAATTATTTGTGTACAGTGAGTCGATACGAAAAACTGAATGAATGAAATTTGCTAAGGCAGTGCAGCGGTATTTATACTGAGCCGGCGGATCCTGGCGCAGTCAAAACGAGTTAAGCACGGACCAATCAGATTGCGTAAAATTCACCTCGGTATAGATATGGCTATTGAAAACACCGCGGCGATAGTAACAATTTTATAGCATGAGGCACTCGTGTTTTAGCTGTAAAAGCCAACATTACATTTTCTAGTTCACTTTTAATTGAATTGACATTGGAATGTTTTGAAAGAGAGCTAAACATTTTTAATAAAATCGAGTAAATATTTTAGATTCATAAACAATCCCTTGCTACACGTGAAATAATGTATTACTATACTAGCAAAGTCTAGCAATAACGGATCTGATTGGTTTACGGGGAGTTTCCGTGCATTGCTTACGCTCCTTTGTCTACAGTCATATTTCAACTACAGTGCGGCACCGGAAACCGACGGGGTTCACTGAAGCAGTCGACTCGCTCAGGATCCGCTCTAGGATCCCTAATTTGCATATTGGCGCATATAAATACCGCGGGTTATCACCAACACAAACATTACAGTATTGAACTCAACAATTTAGAATCATGGCTCCTAAAGCAAGCGGTAAAGGTGCAAAGAAGGCAGGCAAGGCCAAGGGCCGTCCACCAGGTAGTGGTACAGGAAAGAGACGCAAGCGAAGAAAGGAAAGCTACGGCATCTACATCTACAAGGTGTTGAAACAGGTGCATCCCGATACCGGTATCTCAAGCCGTGCCATGAGCATCATGAACAGCTTTGTCAACGACATCTTCGAGCGTATTGCCGGTGAAGCTTCCCGTTTAGCTCTCTACAACAAGAAGGCCACCATCTCCAGCCGTGAAGTCCAGACTGCTGTCCGTCTACTTCTGCCCGGCGAGCTCGCCAAACACGCTGTCAGTGAAGGAACTAAGGCTGTCACCAAATACACCACCTCCAAGTAAACTTGTCGTCCGACACAAAAACACAACGGCTCTTTTCAGAGCCACCCTATCTTCCAAGAAGAGATTATTTTGAACAGTATCTTAAATGTTAGTGAATGTATAGAACAGTCCAACAATTGGTTTAGAAAAAACAAATCTAATCGATGTGCGTTTTCAATGTCCTTGTAATTTTCCCATATACTATTATGATTTAATACATTATTTTCACATTGACAATAAATGGTAGCCTATATACTTAATAATAATGCAGTAATAAATTATCAAATGTGTACGTCTTTACGTGATTTTTGTGTGTGCGATACGAAGCACAACAATTCAATTTCAATTCATGTTTTTCTGGTTTTTTTTTCTCTCAATCTCAAAATACTGACAATAATATTTAAAACGAAAAGAAGCAAAATGGCGCGGACTTTATTGGGGGCTCAACCGGGACCGCTGTGTTACGCGCTTGGTTCTATAATACGCCCTCCTCGACCTGTATGTTTTTTCTCCCACGTCCGCTTAGACACGATATATAAAAGCGGCGCAGAGCGGACTTCATTATTAGTCTTGAAATTATCCAAGAAATAACTCAACATGTCTGGACGAGGTAAAGGAGGAAAGGGACTCGGAAAGGGAGGCGCCAAACGTCATCGAAAGGTTTTGCGTGATAACATCCAGGGTATCACCAAACCAGCTATCCGTCGTCTGGCTCGCCGTGGTGGTGTCAAACGTATTTCTGGTCTGATTTACGAAGAGACCCGTGGAGTCCTGAAGGTGTTCCTTGAGAACGTCATCCGTGATGCTGTCACTTACTGCGAGCACGCAAAGAGGAAGACCGTCACCGCTATGGACGTAGTCTACGCCTTGAAACGCCAGGGACGTACACTGTACGGATTCGGCGGTTAGATTGTTGCATTTTGCTTCATTCCAACAAACAAACGGCTCTTTTTAGGGCCACTAACATTCCCAAAGAGAGATAATATGCGTCTGTTTATTACTATTTGTTGTGTCAATCATAGTAAATAATAATCAAGAACCAAATATTTATGCCTTATATGATAATAATATTAAAGTTCAGTTCAATTTGATTTTTGATGTGCTTCCATCTCCATAATTATACAAAAACCAATCACAATGTTATAAATAAATACAACGCGATAGTATAAATTGTCACAATACAAGTGTATATTAATAACTTCTTAAATTAAAGGATCGTGCCTATTTTAAAGTAGGTATTGAATTTAGGCCCACGGACATAGAACTCAAAAAATGATATAATAAAGTCATCCGTGGTCTCTTGTGATTTCTATTTATTTTCCCAATAGTGTAGTTGAGTATCCGCCAAGTTCAATTTTATTGTCAATAGGGCATAACAAAAAACTATTTTTTTCTCTTCTTTTCTCGAATCTCGTTCCCCGGGGTACCGAGAGCTGATTGCATGAATGCATTGATCGTTGCCGCTAGAATAGTGTTGGTGTCGTCTGGACCAATTGGAGACTCGGCTTTATTGACCAATCGTACGACTCGCTTCGGTAACCAATCAGCAATGACGGCGCAATTTGTGAAAGAGAAAACGGCTGGTTTTTGGTATATAAAGAGTCGCCGTGGTTTGTTTATACCATATTCATTTGAATTTTGAAATAATAGAATGGCACGTACCAAGCAAACCGCACGTAAATCTACCGGGGGAAAGGCTCCTCGTAAGCAGCTGGCCACCAAGGCAGCTCGCAAATCCGCACCGGCTACCGGCGGCGTAAAGAAGCCCCATCGTTACAGGCCCGGTACCGTGGCTCTCCGTGAGATCCGTCGCTACCAGAAGAGCACCGAGCTTCTCATCCGAAAGCTGCCCTTCCAGCGTCTAGTCCGTGAGATCGCCCAGGATTTCAAGACCGAGCTTCGATTCCAGAGCTCTGCCATCATGGCACTTCAGGAGGCCAGCGAAGCTTACTTGGTCGGTCTTTTCGAAGACACCAACCTGTGTGCCATCCACGCCAAACGTGTCACTATCATGCCAAAGGACATTCAGTTGGCACGTCGCATCCGTGGTGAGCGCGCATAAGTTGTATCCAACTTGTGTTGCACACATCAATCAAAGGCTCTTTTCAGAGCCACCATAACTTCAAAAAAGAGATTTGTGTCCTGTTGTTGCTATTGGTTTTTTAATTTTATTTGAGTGTACAAAGATTCCACAAGCAGTCTGGTACTACTAAACACTTCGTATAATTTTGTCCCCCCAAAAGTATGACTCATTTCTTTCTATACCCATTGACAGTAAGCCTACATTCATATCTATAAAACGAAAGGGAATAGCGACCATTTAGAACAAACATTGTAATCAAGTTGATAATTTAAAGCAAAAAATAGGAGAAAACAAAATAAATGACAATAACAATATTTGCATCGAACACGTTCGTACATATACCGTAGACTCAGCCCAGTTGAGCGTTAAAACACTTTCCACGCGGCTGTTAGTTTTACCGTATACAAAACAGATTATTCAGCAATTGTCAAAGTCTATCTCAAGGATTACTGAACCAATACTAGGCATATTGGTATGTATTTCAAGGCATTTCTCGTGGGGATTGAAAATATGGTAATGAAATTAAATAATGTTGACATTTTGTAATACTTTTGTGAAACTTTGGAATGTCGTCTGCAGACGCCTGCCGCGTGGAAAGTGTTAAGTCATACAATTAATTGTTGTTGTTGTTGTTGTTGTTGTAAATACAAAATGTGTGATTTAAGATATAAATAGTTTAAATTTTCATCCAATCCACCACATTAGATATAGGCCTATGCGTGGTGGATAGATACGGTCAGTGCAGAACAAGCCATATGGATCGCTGAGATGACGTGTTTATACTCTCTGTTTTATCGCTTCTAAATGTCCTCATTACTGGACATTTCAGAAAATCAACATCATTGTTAGCTTGCTAAAGGCCAACACTTTCATGTGTCATCATGTTTTCTGGCAATAGATGAGATTTAAAGTGATAATTAAAGGAAATTTCAACAAAATCGAACAAAATTAATTTACGTTTTTGAAATTTATGCTGCAGTTTGACGAAATCATACACAACATAGGCAAAACGGGTATCTATAGACAGCTGAGACCCTAGTGTACATTGTGTTATGCTTCGGGTGATTGTCAGAAGGATAGTTACCGATACAATTCAAGTTTTCCTAGGCTATAAAGCACACCAGATGAGAAAAATTACAATAAATAAAACGCGGGCCACACTCAAACTCCAAATCATGGCGGATACGGTGATTTCACGCACGTCCGCAATGAGCTTGTATAATCAAATCGTATTCGGCTGACGCTTTTTAATTTCTACTCGTTCGTTCACTTCTCACAGCGCTGTTCAACTCTAAAACTGTAAACATGGCTACTCCTCGATCTCCAGCAAAGAAGGCCACTAAGGCTAATAAGGTTGCCAAGCCACGAGTTCATCCCTCATGCTCACAAATGGTTCATGCTGCCGTTGCCGCATTGAAAGACAGACGTGGCTCGTCTTTGGCAGCAATCAAGAAATACATCGCCGCCAACTACAAGTGCGACGTTGACAAACTTAAGGCACACATCAGGAACGCCATCAAGAGTGGTGTAGCGAACGGTACTTTGGTCCAGGTAAAGGGAACTGGGGCCAGTGGATCTTTCCGTCTAGGCACCAATAAGGCAGACAGCGAAAAAGCCAAGGCAAAGAAGGCCAAGGCAGCAGATCGCAAGAAGGCAGTCGCCGCCAAGAAGAAGGAGAAGAGAGAGGCAGCCAAGGAAAAGAAGGCTGCTAAGGCAAAGGCCAAGAAGGACGCAACCAAGGCTAAGAAGGAAGCAAAGAAGTCGACCACCAAGACGGCGAAGAAACCAAACAAGGCAGCAACATCAACGAAGGCAGCACCGAAGAAGAAGACCGCAAAGCCAACGAAGAAGGCCGCACCAATGAAGAAGGCCGCGCCAAAGAAGAAAGCCGCACCAAAGAAGAAGGCTGCGCCAAAGAAGAAAGCAGCACCAAAGAAGAAGTAAACATCTTCTTATCCTCAATCAAACGGCTCTTTTCAGAGCCACCCTATCTTCCAAAATGAGATAATGATGCATGTATGTCTTCATTCATTATAATAATTGTAATAATTTTGTAATTTACATTTGTATTATACAATTTGCCTTAATAACTTGCCCGAAGCAAAACAAAGAAAAATAACATGAAATGCAAAAATGGTGTCGATAAATTGAATACAAAACAACAAAAACAAACACATGATTGATAACTTCAACCAATCAATTATCCATCAATATGAAGAATGAAATGATTCCTCGAAACATGATTGCAAATCGACCAAAAACTGGGCGTGAAAATCGACCAAAATAGTTTAACATTGTAAAAAACATGATGTGAAACGTTTACGTTTTTATTCTGTTGTAGTTTCCTGTTTAACTGACGTCTCTGTACAGGTTTTTTTGCGGTGTTTACACGCATATTATTAAAGCCAAATAAAACTATTTCATTGATCGCAAACAGTTTTGAACCTGTTGTAAAAGAGTTTTCCAGAAAAAGAAGAATATTAACTTGCATCGCAATCGTCGTGTTTTGCAGGGTATTTTTTTGTGCAAAATCATAATATTATTAGAGTTTGAAATGCCATCTCAACGGTTTTTACTCTACATTAATTTACGGTACTTTCTTCAACATTTGATTTCAATTCAGTGAGCGTGTATTAGTTCATAGATTACGTGCTCATTGTTTAAGCAAATAATTTTAACTAGTCATCATTGTGAATGGTAATAGGCCTGTTATATATAATGATATTTCAAATTCATAATGTCTAACGCTACAATACAACTATTAAAGGGGAAACACAAACAAAATAGCCAATGTTGAGTCGAATAACACTCCCGTAAATGTGAATGAAATGGAAGATTTATGACTAACAATATAGTAACCTATAAAAATAACACCGTCAATTTATCTTTTTAGAAGTTAGGGTGGCTCTGAAAAGAGCCGTTGGTTTTAATGGTCATCTAGCTTATTTTGCCTTGGCGGTCTTCTTGGGGAGAAGTACAGCTTGGATGTTGGGCAGTACACCACCCTGTGCAATGGTGACACCACTGAGAAGCTTGTTCAACTCTTCGTCGTTGCGGATGGCAAGCTGCAAGTGACGGGGATTGATCCTGGTCTTCTTGTTGTCACGGGCGGCGTTGCCGGCCAACTCGAGGATCTCAGCTGCGAGGTACTCCATCACGGCAGCCAGGTATACTGGGGCTCCGGCACCAACACGCTGGGCATAGTTGCCTTTGCGCAAAAAACGGTGCACACGACCGACGGGGAACTGAAGTCCCGCTCTTGAAGATCGGCTCTTGCCCTTAGCTCTTGCTTTTCCTCCTTTACCACGTCCAGACATGATTAATTATTTGTGTACAGTGAGTCGATACGAAAAACTGAATGAATGAAATTTGCTAAGGCAGTGCAGCGGTATTTATACTGAGCCGGCGGATCCTGGCGCAGTCAAAACGAGTTAAGCACGGACCAATCAGATTGCGTAAAATTCACCTCGGTATAGATATGGCTATTGAAAACACCGCGGCGATAGTAACAATTTTATAGCATGAGGCACTCGTGTTTTAGCTGTAAAAGCCAACATTACATTTTCTAGTTCACTTTTAATTGAATTGACATTGGAATGTTTTGAAAGAGAGCTAAACATTTTTAATAAAATCGAGTAAATATTTTAGATTCATAAACAATCCCTTGCTACACGTGAAATAATGTATTACTATACTAGCAAAGTCTAGCAATAACGGATCTGATTGGTTTACGGGGAGTTTCCGTGCATTGCTTACGCTCCTTTGTCTACAGTCATATTTCAACTACAGTGCGGCACCGGAAACCGACGGGGTTCACTGAAGCAGTCGACTCGCTCAGGATCCGCTCTAGGATCCCTAATTTGCATATTGGCGCATATAAATACCGCGGGTTATCACCAACACAAACATTACAGTATTGAACTCAACAATTTAGAATCATGGCTCCTAAAGCAAGCGGTAAAGGTGCAAAGAAGGCAGGCAAGGCCAAGGGCCGTCCACCAGGTAGTGGTACAGGAAAGAGACGCAAGCGAAGAAAGGAAAGCTACGGCATCTACATCTACAAGGTGTTGAAACAGGTGCATCCCGATACCGGTATCTCAAGCCGTGCCATGAGCATCATGAACAGCTTTGTCAACGACATCTTCGAGCGTATTGCCGGTGAAGCTTCCCGTTTAGCTCTCTACAACAAGAAGGCCACCATCTCCAGCCGTGAAGTCCAGACTGCTGTCCGTCTACTTCTGCCCGGCGAGCTCGCCAAACACGCTGTCAGTGAAGGAACTAAGGCTGTCACCAAATACACCACCTCCAAGTAAACTTGTCGTCCGACACAAAAACACAACGGCTCTTTTCAGAGCCACCCTATCTTCCAAGAAGAGATTATTTTGAACAGTATCTTAAATGTTAGTGAATGTATAGAACAGTCCAACAATTGGTTTAGAAAAAACAAATCTAATCGATGTGCGTTTTCAATGTCCTTGTAATTTTCCCATATACTATTATGATTTAATACATTATTTTCACATTGACAATAAATGGTAGCCTATATACTTAATAATAATGCAGTAATAAATTATCAAATGTGTACGTCTTTACGTGATTTTTGTGTGTGCGATACGAAGCACAACAATTCAATTTCAATTCATGTTTTTCTGGGTTTTTTTTCTCTCAATCTCAAAATACTGACAATAATATTTAAAACGAAAAGAAGCAAAATGGCGCGGACTTTATTGGGGGCTCAACCGGGACCGCTGTGTTACGCGCTTGGTTCTATAATACGCCCTCCTCGACCTGTATGTTTTTTCTCCCACGTCCGCTTAGACACGATATATAAAAGCGGCGCAGAGCGGACTTCATTATTAGTCTTGAAATTATCCAAGAAATAACTCAACATGTCTGGACGAGGTAAAGGAGGAAAGGGACTCGGAAAGGGAGGCGCCAAACGTCATCGAAAGGTTTTGCGTGATAACATCCAGGGTATCACCAAACCAGCTATCCGTCGTCTGGCTCGCCGTGGTGGTGTCAAACGTATTTCTGGTCTGATTTACGAAGAGACCCGTGGAGTCCTGAAGGTGTTCCTTGAGAACGTCATCCGTGATGCTGTCACTTACTGCGAGCACGCAAAGAGGAAGACCGTCACCGCTATGGACGTAGTCTACGCCTTGAAACGCCAGGGACGTACACTGTACGGATTCGGCGGTTAGATTGTTGCATTTTGCTTCATTCCAACAAACAAACGGCTCTTTTTAGGGCCACTAACATTCCCAAAGAGAGATAATATGCGTCTGTTTATTACTATTTGTTGTGTCAATCATAGTAAATAATAATCAAGAACCAAATATTTATGCCTTATATGATAATAATATTAAAGTTCAGTTCAATTTGATTTTTGATGTGCTTCCATCTCCATAATTATACAAAAACCAATCACAATGTTATAAATAAATACAACGCGATAGTATAAATTGTCACAATACAAGTGTATATTAATAACTTCTTAAATTAAAGGATCGTGCCTATTTTAAAGTAGGTATTGAATTTAGGCCCACGGACATAGAACTCAAAAAATGATATAATAAAGTCATCCGTGGTCTCTTGTGATTTCTATTTATTTTCCCAATAGTGTAGTTGAGTATCCGCCAAGTTCAATTTTATTGTCAATAGGGCATAACAAAAAACTATTTTTTTCTCTTCTTTTCTCGAATCTCGTTCCCCGGGGTACCGAGAGCTGATTGCATGAATGCATTGATCGTTGCCGCTAGAATAGTGTTGGTGTCGTCTGGACCAATTGGAGACTCGGCTTTATTGACCAATCGTACGACTCGCTTCGGTAACCAATCAGCAATGACGGCGCAATTTGTGAAAGAGAAAACGGCTGGTTTTTGGTATATAAAGAGTCGCCGTGGTTTGTTTATACCATATTCATTTGAATTTTGAAATAATAGAATGGCACGTACCAAGCAAACCGCACGTAAATCTACCGGGGGAAAGGCTCCTCGTAAGCAGCTGGCCACCAAGGCAGCTCGCAAATCCGCACCGGCTACCGGCGGCGTAAAGAAGCCCCATCGTTACAGGCCCGGTACCGTGGCTCTCCGTGAGATCCGTCGCTACCAGAAGAGCACCGAGCTTCTCATCCGAAAGCTGCCCTTCCAGCGTCTAGTCCGTGAGATCGCCCAGGATTTCAAGACCGAGCTTCGATTCCAGAGCTCTGCCATCATGGCACTTCAGGAGGCCAGCGAAGCTTACTTGGTCGGTCTTTTCGAAGACACCAACCTGTGTGCCATCCACGCCAAACGTGTCACTATCATGCCAAAGGACATTCAGTTGGCACGTCGCATCCGTGGTGAGCGCGCATAAGTTGTATCCAACTTGTGTTGCACACATCAATCAAAGGCTCTTTTCAGAGCCACCATAACTTCAAAAAAGAGATTTGTGTCCTGTTGTTGCTATTGGTTTTTTAATTTTATTTGAGTGTACAAAGATTCCACAAGCAGTCTGGTACTACTAAACACTTCGTATAATTTTGTCCCCCCAAAAGTATGACTCATTTCTTTCTATACCCATTGACAGTAAGCCTACATTCATATCTATAAAACGAAAGGGAATAGCGACCATTTAGAACAAACATTGTAATCAAGTTGATAATTTAAAGCAAAAAATAGGAGAAAACAAAATAAATGACAATAACAATATTTGCATCGAACACGTTCGTACATATACCGTAGACTCAGCCCAGTTGAGCGTTAAAACACTTTCCACGCGGCTGTTAGTTTTACCGTATACAAAACAGATTATTCAGCAATTGTCAAAGTCTATCTCAAGGATTACTGAACCAATACTAGGCATATTGGTATGTATTTCAAGGCATTTCTCGTGGGGATTGAAAATATGGTAATGAAATTAAATAATGTTGACATTTTGTAATACTTTTGTGAAACTTTGGAATGTCGTCTGCAGACGCCTGCCGCGTGGAAAGTGTTAAGTCATACAATTAATTGTTGTTGTTGTTGTTGTTGTTGTAAATACAAAATGTGTGATTTAAGATATAAATAGTTTAAATTTTCATCCAATCCACCACATTAGATATAGGCCTATGCGTGGTGGATAGATACGGTCAGTGCAGAACAAGCCATATGGATCGCTGAGATGACGTGTTTATACTCTCTGTTTTATCGCTTCTAAATGTCCTCATTACTGGACATTTCAGAAAATCAACATCATTGTTAGCTTGCTAAAGGCCAACACTTTCATGTGTCATCATGTTTTCTGGCAATAGATGAGATTTAAAGTGATAATTAAAGGAAATTTCAACAAAATCGAACAAAATTAATTTACGTTTTTGAAATTTATGCTGCAGTTTGACGAAATCATACACAACATAGGCAAAACGGGTATCTATAGACAGCTGAGACCCTAGTGTACATTGTGTTATGCTTCGGGTGATTGTCAGAAGGATAGTTACCGATACAATTCAAGTTTTCCTAGGCTATAAAGCACACCAGATGAGAAAAATTACAATAAATAAAACGCGGGCCACACTCAAACTCCAAATCATGGCGGATACGGTGATTTCACGCACGTCCGCAATGAGCTTGTATAATCAAATCGTATTCGGCTGACGCTTTTTAATTTCTACTCGTTCGTTCACTTCTCACAGCGCTGTTCAACTCTAAAACTGTAAACATGGCTACTCCTCGATCTCCAGCAAAGAAGGCCACTAAGGCTAATAAGGTTGCCAAGCCACGAGTTCATCCCTCATGCTCACAAATGGTTCATGCTGCCGTTGCCGCATTGAAAGACAGACGTGGCTCGTCTTTGGCAGCAATCAAGAAATACATCGCCGCCAACTACAAGTGCGACGTTGACAAACTTAAGGCACACATCAGGAACGCCATCAAGAGTGGTGTAGCGAACGGTACTTTGGTCCAGGTAAAGGGAACTGGGGCCAGTGGATCTTTCCGTCTAGGCACCAATAAGGCAGACAGCGAAAAAGCCAAGGCAAAGAAGGCCAAGGCAGCAGATCGCAAGAAGGCAGTCGCCGCCAAGAAGAAGGAGAAGAGAGAGGCAGCCAAGGAAAAGAAGGCTGCTAAGGCAAAGGCCAAGAAGGACGCAACCAAGGCTAAGAAGGAAGCAAAGAAGTCGACCACCAAGACGGCGAAGAAACCAAACAAGGCAGCAACATCAACGAAGGCAGCACCGAAGAAGAAGACCGCAAAGCCAACGAAGAAGGCCGCACCAATGAAGAAGGCCGCGCCAAAGAAGAAAGCCGCACCAAAGAAGAAGGCTGCGCCAAAGAAGAAAGCAGCACCAAAGAAGAAGTAAACATCTTCTTATCCTCAATCAAACGGCTCTTTTCAGAGCCACCCTATCTTCCAAAATGAGATAATGATGCATGTATGTCTTCATTCATTATAATAATTGTAATAATTTTGTAATTTACATTTGTATTATACAATTTGCCTTAATAACTTGCCCGAAGCAAAACAAAGAAAAATAACATGAAATGCAAAAATGGTGTCGATAAATTGAATACAAAACAACAAAAACAAACACATGATTGATAACTTCAACCAATCAATTATCCATCAATATGAAGAATGAAATGATTCCTCGAAACATGATTGCAAATCGACCAAAAACTGGGCGTGAAAATCGACCAAAATAGTTTAACATTGTAAAAAACATGATGTGAAACGTTTACGTTTTTATTCTGTTGTAGTTTCCTGTTTAACTGACGTCTCTGTACAGGTTTTTTTGCGGTGTTTACACGCATATTATTAAAGCCAAATAAAACTATTTCATTGATCGCAAACAGTTTTGAACCTGTTGTAAAAGAGTTTTCCAGAAAAAGAAGAATATTAACTTGCATCGCAATCGTCGTGTTTTGCAGGGTATTTTTTTGTGCAAAATCATAATATTATTAGAGTTTGAAATGCCATCTCAACGGTTTTTACTCTACATTAATTTACGGTACTTTCTTCAACATTTGATTTCAATTCAGTGAGCGTGTATTAGTTCATAGATTACGTGCTCATTGTTTAAGCAAATAATTTTAACTAGTCATCATTGTGAATGGTAATAGGCCTGTTATATATAATGATATTTCAAATTCATAATGTCTAACGCTACAATACAACTATTAAAGGGGAAACACAAACAAAATAGCCAATGTTGAGTCGAATAACACTCCCGTAAATGTGAATGAAATGGAAGATTTATGACTAACAATATAGTAACCTATAAAAATAACACCGTCAATTTATCTTTTTAGAAGTTAGGGTGGCTCTGAAAAGAGCCGTTGGTTTTAATGGTCATCTAGCTTATTTTGCCTTGGCGGTCTTCTTGGGGAGAAGTACAGCTTGGATGTTGGGCAGTACACCACCCTGTGCAATGGTGACACCACTGAGAAGCTTGTTCAACTCTTCGTCGTTGCGGATGGCAAGCTGCAAGTGACGGGGATTGATCCTGGTCTTCTTGTTGTCACGGGCGGCGTTGCCGGCCAACTCGAGGATCTCAGCTGCGAGGTACTCCATCACGGCAGCCAGGTATACTGGGGCTCCGGCACCAACACGCTGGGCATAGTTGCCTTTGCGCAAAAAACGGTGCACACGACCGACGGGGAACTGAAGTCCCGCTCTTGAAGATCGGCTCTTGCCCTTAGCTCTTGCTTTTCCTCCTTTACCACGTCCAGACATGATTAATTATTTGTGTACAGTGAGTCGATACGAAAAACTGAATGAATGAAATTTGCTAAGGCAGTGCAGCGGTATTTATACTGAGCCGGCGGATCCTGGCGCAGTCAAAACGAGTTAAGCACGGACCAATCAGATTGCGTAAAATTCACCTCGGTATAGATATGGCTATTGAAAACACCGCGGCGATAGTAACAATTTTATAGCATGAGGCACTCGTGTTTTAGCTGTAAAAGCCAACATTACATTTTCTAGTTCACTTTTAATTGAATTGACATTGGAATGTTTTGAAAGAGAGCTAAACATTTTTAATAAAATCGAGTAAATATTTTAGATTCATAAACAATCCCTTGCTACACGTGAAATAATGTATTACTATACTAGCAAAGTCTAGCAATAACGGATCTGATTGGTTTACGGGGAGTTTCCGTGCATTGCTTACGCTCCTTTGTCTACAGTCATATTTCAACTACAGTGCGGCACCGGAAACCGACGGGGTTCACTGAAGCAGTCGACTCGCTCAGGATCCGCTCTAGGATCCCTAATTTGCATATTGGCGCATATAAATACCGCGGGTTATCACCAACACAAACATTACAGTATTGAACTCAACAATTTAGAATCATGGCTCCTAAAGCAAGCGGTAAAGGTGCAAAGAAGGCAGGCAAGGCCAAGGGCCGTCCACCAGGTAGTGGTACAGGAAAGAGACGCAAGCGAAGAAAGGAAAGCTACGGCATCTACATCTACAAGGTGTTGAAACAGGTGCATCCCGATACCGGTATCTCAAGCCGTGCCATGAGCATCATGAACAGCTTTGTCAACGACATCTTCGAGCGTATTGCCGGTGAAGCTTCCCGTTTAGCTCTCTACAACAAGAAGGCCACCATCTCCAGCCGTGAAGTCCAGACTGCTGTCCGTCTACTTCTGCCCGGCGAGCTCGCCAAACACGCTGTCAGTGAAGGAACTAAGGCTGTCACCAAATACACCACCTCCAAGTAAACTTGTCGTCCGACACAAAAACACAACGGCTCTTTTCAGAGCCACCCTATCTTCCAAGAAGAGATTATTTTGAACAGTATCTTAAATGTTAGTGAATGTATAGAACAGTCCAACAATTGGTTTAGAAAAAACAAATCTAATCGATGTGCGTTTTCAATGTCCTTGTAATTTTCCCATATACTATTATGATTTAATACATTATTTTCACATTGACAATAAATGGTAGCCTATATACTTAATAATAATGCAGTAATAAATTATCAAATGTGTACGTCTTTACGTGATTTTTGTGTGTGCGATACGAAGCACAACAATTCAATTTCAATTCATGTTTTTCTGGTTTTTTTTTCTCTCAATCTCAAAATACTGACAATAATATTTAAAACGAAAAGAAGCAAAATGGCGCGGACTTTATTGGGGGCTCAACCGGGACCGCTGTGTTACGCGCTTGGTTCTATAATACGCCCTCCTCGACCTGTATGTTTTTTCTCCCACGTCCGCTTAGACACGATATATAAAAGCGGCGCAGAGCGGACTTCATTATTAGTCTTGAAATTATCCAAGAAATAACTCAACATGTCTGGACGAGGTAAAGGAGGAAAGGGACTCGGAAAGGGAGGCGCCAAACGTCATCGAAAGGTTTTGCGTGATAACATCCAGGGTATCACCAAACCAGCTATCCGTCGTCTGGCTCGCCGTGGTGGTGTCAAACGTATTTCTGGTCTGATTTACGAAGAGACCCGTGGAGTCCTGAAGGTGTTCCTTGAGAACGTCATCCGTGATGCTGTCACTTACTGCGAGCACGCAAAGAGGAAGACCGTCACCGCTATGGACGTAGTCTACGCCTTGAAACGCCAGGGACGTACACTGTACGGATTCGGCGGTTAGATTGTTGCATTTTGCTTCATTCCAACAAACAAACGGCTCTTTTTAGGGCCACTAACATTCCCAAAGAGAGATAATATGCGTCTGTTTATTACTATTTGTTGTGTCAATCATAGTAAATAATAATCAAGAACCAAATATTTATGCCTTATATGATAATAATATTAAAGTTCAGTTCAATTTGATTTTTGATGTGCTTCCATCTCCATAATTATACAAAAACCAATCACAATGTTATAAATAAATACAACGCGATAGTATAAATTGTCACAATACAAGTGTATATTAATAACTTCTTAAATTAAAGGATCGTGCCTATTTAAAGTAGGTATTGAATTTAGGCCCACGGACATAGAACTCAAAAAATGATATAATAAAGTCATCCGTGGTCTCTTGTGATTTCTATTTATTTTCCCAATAGTGTAGTTGAGTATCCGCCAAGTTCAATTTTATTGTCAATAGGGCATAACAAAAAACTATTTTTTTCTCTTCTTTTCTCGAATCTCGTTCCCCGGGGTACCGAGAGCTGATTGCATGAATGCATTGATCGTTGCCGCTAGAATAGTGTTGGTGTCGTCTGGACCAATTGGAGGACTCGGCTTTATTGACCAATCGTACGACTCGCTTCGGTAACCAATCAGCAATGACGGCGCAATTTGTGAAAGAGAAAACGGCTGGTTTTTGGTATATAAAGAGTCGCCGTGGTTTGTTTATACCATATTCATTTGAATTTTGAAATAATAGAATGGCACGTACCAAGCAAACCGCACGTAAATCTACCGGGGGAAAGGCTCCTCGTAAGCAGCTGGCCACCAAGGCAGCTCGCAAATCCGCACCGGCTACCGGCGGCGTAAAGAAGCCCCATCGTTACAGGCCCGGTACCGTGGCTCTCCGTGAGATCCGTCGCTACCAGAAGAGCACCGAGCTTCTCATCCGAAAGCTGCCCTTCCAGCGTCTAGTCCGTGAGATCGCCCAGGATTTCAAGACCGAGCTTCGATTCCAGAGCTCTGCCATCATGGCACTTCAGGAGGCCAGCGAAGCTTACTTGGTCGGTCTTTTCGAAGACACCAACCTGTGTGCCATCCACGCCAAACGTGTCACTATCATGCCAAAGGACATTCAGTTGGCACGTCGCATCCGTGGTGAGCGCGCATAAGTTGTATCCAACTTGTGTTGCACACATCAATCAAAGGCTCTTTTCAGAGCCACCATAACTTCAAAAAAGAGATTTGTGTCCTGTTGTTGCTATTGGTTTTTTAATTTTATTTGAGTGTACAAAGATTCCACAAGCAGTCTGGTACTACTAAACACTTCGTATAATTTTGTCCCCCCAAAAGTATGACTCATTTCTTTCTATACCCATTGACAGTAAGCCTACATTCATATCTATAAAACGAAAGGGAATAGCGACCATTTAGAACAAACATTGTAATCAAGTTGATAATTTAAAGCAAAAAATAGGAGAAAACAAAATAAATGACAATAACAATATTTGCATCGAACACGTTCGTACATATACCGTAGACTCAGCCCAGTTGAGCGTTAAAACACTTTCCCACGCGGCTGTTAGTTTTACCGTATACAAAACAGATTATTCAGCAATTGTCAAAGTCTATCTCAAGGATTACTGAACCAATACTAGGCATATTGGTATGTATTTCAAGGCATTTCTCGTGGGGATTGAAAATATGGTAATGAAATTAAATAATGTTGACATTTTGTAATACTTTTGTGAAACTTTGGAATGTCGTCTGCAGACGCCTGCCGCGTGGAAAGTGTTAAGTCATACAATTAATTGTTGTTGTTGTTGTTGTTGTTGTAAATACAAAATGTGTGATTTAAGATATAAATAGTTTAAATTTTCATCCAATCCACCACATTAGATATAGGCCTATGCGTGGTGGATAGATACGGTCAGTGCAGAACAAGCCATATGGATCGCTGAGATGACGTGTTTATACTCTCTGTTTTATCGCTTCTAAATGTCCTCATTACTGGACATTTCAGAAAATCAACATCATTGTTAGCTTGCTAAAGGCCAACACTTTCATGTGTCATCATGTTTTCTGGCAATAGATGAGATTTAAAGTGATAATTAAAGGAAATTTCAACAAAATCGAACAAAATTAATTTACGTTTTTGAAATTTATGCTGCAGTTTGACGAAATCATACACAACATAGGCAAAACGGGTATCTATAGACAGCTGAGACCCTAGTGTACATTGTGTTATGCTTCGGGTGATTGTCAGAAGGATAGTTACCGATACAATTCAAGTTTTCCCTAGGCTATAAAGCACACCAGATGAGAAAAATTACAATAAATAAAACGCGGGCCACACTCAAACTCCAAATCATGGCGGATACGGTGATTTCACGCACGTCCGCAATGAGCTTGTATAATCAAATCGTATTCGGCTGACGCTTTTTAATTTCTACTCGTTCGTTCACTCTCACAGCGCTGTTCAACTCTAAAACTGTAAACATGGCTACTCCTCGATCTCCAGCAAAGAAGGCCACTAAGGCTAATAAGGTTGCCAAGCCACGAGTTCATCCCTCATGCTCACAAATGGTTCATGCTGCCGTTGCCGCATTGAAAGACAGACGTGGCTCGTCTTTGGCAGCAATCAAGAAATACATCGCCGCCAACTACAAGTGCGACGTTGACAAACTTAAGGCACACATCAGGAACGCCATCAAGAGTGGTGTAGCGAACGGTACTTTGGTCCAGGTAAAGGGAACTGGGCCAGTGGATCTTTCCGTCTAGGCACCAATAAGGCAGACAGCGAAAAAGCCAAGGCAAAGAAGGCCAAGGCAGCAGATCGCAAGAAGGCAGTCGCCGCCAAGAAGAAGGAGAAGAGAGAGGCAGCCAAGGAAAAGAAGGCTGCTAAGGCAAAGGCCAAGAAGG